>ML780887.1:137314-154231 GCA_009831015.1 Picea engelmannii | reverse complement strand
TTTGAGAAATGGTCTTAAGATATCATCCATCAATATTAGAAGTGTTGTCATAGTATTGTGTAATATAAATTGCATAATGACTCACTCATGCAATCCATGTGTTTTTTTGAAAGTAATATTCCAAATTATTCTTTGTGTATATTTCATATTGGTATCCTTACTTCTAATCAAACTTCATGATAACACATGCTTACAATATTTAGTTGATTAGTGCCTTGATTATTTGTAGGGGATATATATATTACAATATATTACAATATTACAATATTACAATGTAGTAGTAATGCTATATTACAATGTAATATGGTAATGCCATATTACATTGTAATATGTCATACAATATGGTATACCATATTACAATGTAATATGGTAATACCATATTTCATGTAAAAAAAAAAAATTAAACTTAAAGTCATCGTCGCAATATTGATGAAAGTTTGTGTTACCCATGATTTTGGTTATCATGATGATGTATTGATGATGGTGTACTCAGGATCTTCATAAGAACTTTCTCCTAAGAAAACGTTACTTTCATCTCTTCCAGAAAACTCATTTTTTTAGACTGTTCACAGGCTAATAGTATATTTGCCTGCGAGAATGCATGATTCTCGCAGGCTGCCTTAAGCCAGGGTGCGAGAAGTTCGCACTGTGTTGAACTGCTAGGGTGCGAACTCTTTCTAAAGTAAGGAAAAATATGAATTCTCGATGCTTCTAGAAGGGAATCTTCTAGAAGGATGAGATGGCATTCGAATGGTTATCCTAGTACTGGATTCCCTGATATTTTGGGATCATTCTTATCCAAGTAACTAATTCATTCTCTCCTATATATTGAGGGAATTCTCATGGAAAAGGTTAAGCAAACAAGGTTAAGCAAGATTCATTGGAGAATCAGTGAAAGAATTGTGTGAAGGATTGAAGCTTGAACAGCAGGCTAGGAAACTCCAGCAAGGATATCATAAAGGTTTCGATCTTTTTCATGCAAGTGAGAAAGTGTGTGTGTCAGAGCCAAGGGCCATCGAAAGGAAGTTTGTGACATCAAGGCTCGGGTTGTAATCTTTACTTTCCATCAATATGATACAGTAATATGTCCCTTTCCCATAAAGCTATTTCCACTTTATTGTATAATTCCTTGATCATATACATAGATTGACTATTGAATAGATTGTGCTTTCTTCACTTTGGTTGGTTTGTGTTGTCTTGGTCTTGACTACACGAGAGCACTGGAGTGAAGCAGGAGCAACAAATACCATAGGAAGCGATAATAAGGTATGTCATTTGTTCTTGCCTCCTATTTAATTCAATGGTCAAAATCTAGGGAAAGAGTCATGTTCTGTCTTGCTTTTTTCTAGATCCAGGTGGATCTAGGGAGATCGGTTAATGTCCACACTTACGGATTTATCCAAAAACAAAATTGGTGACTCCACTAGGGAACAATCCCATTTTCTTTGTGGCTTTTGGTGTTTTTCTGTGGCCATTTTCTTTGGTTTTACTTTTGCCATTTTATTTGGTTTTACTTTTCTCTTGTCCTGTCAATCTCTGAGTCTTCAGGATATCCTGATAGACCTTCTGGGTCCAGAAGCCTTTTTTAATTTTGCTTCATTTTTCAAATTTTTGATTATGTTCAGGCATTCTCGCACTGCACTTCATTGTAGCTTGCGAGAACTAGTAGAGTTCGCACTCTACCTTTAAGTTTCAGTGCGAGGTTCTAGCACCCTGCTAAAGGGTCACCTGCGAGAATCAGTGATTCTCGCACTGTGTAATACTGCCTGCCTGCGAACACAATTTTTCAAAATTTTGAATTTGAGTTTTGGTATTTCCAACTGCCTAGATCAGTTTGATTGCCTCTTATGAGTCTCTTGGACCATTGATTGATATATTTCTTGTCTTTGTTTGCATGCATGAACAGTCTTAGGATTTCAAGGCTTTTCTTGTCATTGGTGTCTTGACTTTTGTTTCTTGACTTTTCTTGGCAAAACCATTTAAAACTGCCTTTATTTGTCCTTGGGGTAATTTTGCCTATTGGAAACTCCCTTTCGGACTAAAGAATGTGGGCACAAATTTTCAACGCGCTATGTCTTATGATTTTCATGATATAAATCATATCATTCAACCCTATTTGGACGATTTACCAGCTCATTCTATGCGCTGAGTTGATCACCCAACCCACCTCCGGGCTATTTTCGTTCATTGTTGATTCTATCGTATACGTTTAAATCCTCATAAGTGTGTTTTTTGCGTAGAATTTGGTCATCTTCTAGGTTTTATCGTTTCGCATCAAGGGATCTGGATGGATCCTATTAAGGTTGAGGCGATCCTTAATCTCCCTCCTCCTTCTACACTACGCCAGTTGCAATTTTTGAAGGGGAAAGAAAACTTTCTTCGTCGTTTTATCCATGATTACGCCGAGATCACTCGTGGTTTTACGTGGATATTAAAAAAAGATTCAAAATTCGTCTGGGATACCATTGCCAACAATTCTTTTGAAGCTTTGAAGTTGTCCCTAACGCGAGCTCCGCTTCTCTTTCCTCCCGATTACATTCGTGATTATTTCCTTTATCTTGCTGCCTCGGAGTACACTATTGGCATGGTTCTTGTCCAAGAGGATGATGCGCACGACGAACATGTTATATACTACTTGAGTCGAAGTCTCACACCAACTGAAATCCAGTATCAACATGTCGAAAAACTGGCCTTGGCTGTCGTTCAAGCCGTCCAACGCTTCCGGCACTGTATCCTCTCACGCAAGACTACAGTGATTTCTCATTGTAACCCTATGCAACATATTTTGACACGTCAATTGCTAGGGGGAAAATACTCCAAATGGATTGTTATACTCCAGGATTTTGACTTGGAATTATATCGCGCCATGTCCAAGAAATCCTTAGTTTTTGCTGAGTTGATATGCGATTTTCCTCACTCTGCAACGAAAAATGTAGTAGTAGATTCATTACCCGATGAGTCTCTTTTCCTTATTAGCACTGATGATCTTTGGTATGGAGATATCATTATATATCTCCAAACCCAGACTTTTCGGCCTACTTTGTCTAATACTGAACGATGTCGTATACACTACCAAGTTCGTCAATACATTATCCTCGGGGATACTCTTTACCGTCAGGGAATTGACTCTATTTTTCAACGTTGTCTAACGTTCAACGAAGCTGAGAAATCTCTAAATGACTGTCATTCCGGAGCATGTGGTGGTCATATGTCTAGGTATGCTACTGCCCAAAAGATTTTACGCGTAGGGTATTTTTGGCCTTCTTTGTTTAACGACTGCATTACTACCATTCAGAAATGCCATGCCTACCAGACCTACAATCAGAAAATTCAATCACATCCTTCTCCTCTTCACCCTGTGGTCTCAGTTGGTCCCTTTGCGAAATGGAGCATCGATTTCATGACATGTCACCCTCACTCGACCGGGGGGCATGGTTACATCATCGTAGTCGTTGATTACTTTATGAAATGGGCTGAGGCAATGCCGACATTCGACAATAATAGAAAGACCGCAACCTTGTTTCTTTTTAATCACGTCATAGCTCGTTTTGGTGTTCCCCAAGCTATCGTCACTGATCACAGTAGTCACTTTAGGAATTTTATGATGTATGAACTTATGGAAAAGTTGGGTCTTCGTCATGATAACTCAACGCCCTATTATCCGCAAGCTAATGGTCAAGTCAAAACGATTAACAAATTTCTCATAACTATGCTTCGACGAATGATAGGGATTCATAAAACAAGTTGGCACACAATGTTGTTTTCGGCATTGTGGGCATACCGGACATCTGTCAAGTCCGCTACTGGGTTTACGCCTTTTCGGTTAGTCTATGGTGTGGAAGACATTCTTCCTATAGAATGTGAGATACCCTCTCTGAAGCTAGCTGTCGAACTCCTACCCAACACTTCTGCTGAAGAAGAAAGTCTATTGTATCTTATGCGATTAGACGAAACTCGACGTGACGCCACTCTAGTAATAGAAGCCCAGAAAAAACATGTCAAGGCCCAATATGACAAGCATGTCAAGCCTCACGTTTTCTCTGAAGGTGATCTTGTTCTTCTCTATGAACAGGATCGAGATGTGTTAGGAGCTGGAAAATTTGAACCCATGTGGCGAGGTCCTTATATTGTTCATCGAGTTTTGGAAAAGGGAGCATATGAGTTGGTCAATTACGATGGTATCCCTTTGAGTGAACCCAGGAATGGGTTGTACTTGAAGAAGTACTACGCATAAATCATCTGTGCACAAGTACTTGTATTTTAATGTATCATACTTTGTGTGTGCTACTATAGCTTTCTTTTGTCGTTATTTGGTCTTTGCCTTTATGTGACGTTGTGTTTGATTTCCAGATGTCGGAGTCTTCGCTACCTTATATTGGCTTCGCTGATGGTGCTAGCCGTAGTACTCGGAACCTTGCTTCCGCTGCATGGGAAATCTATGCTCCAACAAACAAACTTGTATCTTTACGAGGTGTGTCCCTCGGCCGTGCGACCAACAACATTGCAGAGTATAACATCATTATTGAATTATTGGTTGATGCTATCTCGCTCGAAATTCATCATTTGGTTGTACGACTTGACTCGCAGCTTGTAGTACTACAGTTAAGTAATGTCTACTCTATTCGAAGTCCTACTTTATTACGGGTGTATTTGCGAATTCTCCTCTTGAAACGTTATTTTGATCACATTGAATATCAACATATTCCTAGATGTCTAAATACATTAACAGAATAGCATCTTGTGTTAGGGAGTGTTAAAATCCATTTGCAACATCTTGTCCTGGGAAGCCCTTCTCACACAAGGGTCAAACACTAGGTCGCATTGATATTGGCAGAGTTACTCACCCTGCTTTGTTGATATCAGTGTAGAGATTGCACGTATTACGGGGGTCACTCGGAGGTATACCCATAATGATGAGTGGAAGCCTTTTGAGTTGATTGTGGGCTAGATACCCTGCCCTTGCATGTGGATCGGACTGTCAACTGTTCCCCCAGTTTTTATTGTTGTTGGTGGTGACCTTAGTGGCCTATCTTTCTAGGTTCTTACCCAAGGTGACTGTGGAGGGGAAAGTCTTCACGGTACCTGGAATTGACGTTGACCAAAATCACTCGGGATCCTTGGAGGGTATACCCACGATTATGTGTGGGAGCTTGCACCAGGGTGTAAGTCCGTTAAGCAGGTCGTCAGCGTAACTTTTCCACCATAGCCCCGCCCCTTCTCATCTCGTTGTTGCGACGTTGGATTTCATCACCAACTAGTGGCTTCGAAATTAGAAGGTCTTGTTTGCCTGGTGATTGCTTCCTAGATTTTGTTTACTAGCGCGTGTTTCTTGTTTCTCGAAGTTGACCATAGGATTTTCTTCGCGAAGTTTGTCACTCGTTTACAATAGCTCCTCCATGTCATTCACGTAGAATGCAAGGTTTATCCCCAGATCATCTGGATGGTTCTCAACCCTTGCCTACAGGTACACCTGAGGGCTCTCCTTGGCAAAGTGAAGCCACAGTCGTCACCACACCACAAGTGGAATGAACTGACTCTCTAGAACCTTTCCGAATTACCAATACTAGAGAGGATTTTCGACTTCACCCTGGTTCTGAGCAACCTTTTATGCGACTGAATTCTTCTAGAGACTTAGTTGTTACAACTTCTGGGTCACCCGTTGGGCCTTTTCCCGACATAGAAGGCCAAGATCCTTTTTGGTCCGCAGGTGATTTCCGTAGGAACCTTTTTGGTCCTGGTTCGCATGTGGTCTCCAAAATCAACCCTCTGGTGTTTTCTGAGACAGAGACTGTACCGTTGAATACCATTTATCACTTTACTCTCCCTGCCGAGATGGCCCATCTCACGAATACTATGAGTGTCCCAACCGAGTTCACTGTCACTGGTCTTGCTCCTATAAACACCCAGCGAATGCCCAATGTCACTCTGACACTACCACCCGGATACCATGCATTGAATGCTTCTATTCCAACACCTCCGCAAACCCCATCCGGTACTCCTGGTGGTCCTTATTTTCCTGGGCACCCTATTCCCGGTTTTATTCCGACACTCCCTCAATTTCCTTCTGGAAATCCTAATCCTAGTGGCACTATCCCATCCATTACACCAAACTTGCAGATTCTTGTTGGTGGACACAGTGGTATGATTCCATTTCCTTTTACCGGACACATTCCCATTACTACACAACCTTCGATTGGGACACAACTTTCGGTTGGAAATCCACCTATGGTAGGGGGACCGACCCCACCTTTTAGAAAAAATATACCTCCCTCTTTGGCCCAGTATTGGAATCAGATAATACAAAATTCTCCTCGAATGACTGGGGGGCAGCAGTTGCCTGTCCCTACTATAGGCCAACCATATCCAGGTATACCCAATCCTATTTGGGGTATGAATGCTCAAACTCATGTCCCTTCTCAAGGTTACAATCCCTCGAGATACTATCCTCTCCAACCACCACCGAATCTACCTGGGTCTTCCCATTATGCGCAGACTGCTTACGGTCCTACTGGTTTGTCGACAGGGCTTCCACCCCAAAGCCACCAGTACCCGCAGGTGAATAGACAGTTACATTTTCTTGCTACTTTGGATTTTCCAGATTTGTCTAGGATTTTAAATGATCCTATTCGTCACTCTCCCCAATGGCCTGTTATTCCAGCCAATCTTCCATCGGACATTCCTAAATTTGACGACAAAGTGGGAGAGGACCCAAACAATCACATTATGAATTTTCACCTATGGTGCTCATCCAACTCATTGATGGATGACTCTATTCGTTTCGGTCTTTTTCAACGAACCATTACCGGTTCTGCTGCGAAGTGGTATATTGAATTTCCACAAGGTTTCTTCTCTGATTTCAACACCCTAGCTATGGCTTTCCTTACGCATTACCAGTTATCGATCCGTTATGATACAGGGAATGAGATTTTGACTTCCTTCAAATAGAACAAAGGCACTCATATATCTGATCACATCCATGAGTGGCGAAGGAGACGACGTCTCATTAAACTTGAGCTCCCTGATCAGTTACTGGCAGAATGGTTTACAAAATCATTTGTGAACAAAATCGGTAAGGAGATTTCCATGGGTGGCGTAGTCACGAAAGAGCAGGCTATAAGTCATGCTCAATATATTGATCTCGTTTATTCACAAACGGGAACTCTTTATGATTTACTACATGATTTACCTCATTCTAATGCTTCCAGCACTTCAACTACTCCAGATGCCTCGCATGCGGCTGACGATGTGATTGGTACTGCCCAAGCCCAATCGCATTATGTTTCAAGCACAAACCCTAAGTCTGCTTCTTCTAATGTTCAAAATTCTCTATATCCTGCCACTCCCACAGACAAAACTTCTGAGGTAAATGTTGTCCAATCTACCCCAGCCGATAAAAACAAATCTAAAAAGGGGAGAGGTAAGAATAAGGAGGGAAAAAATAATAATCAAGCAGAGCAACCTAAAACTACTCTTGTTGATGACCGGGATAAGCGCAAACCCCGATACCCTTGCCTTATCTGTGGTGATGATCACTACATGAAGGATTGTCCATGACGTGCTGAGGTCACTAAGTTCCTTCAGGGAACCCTGAAACCCCCTGCACCAACTGTCTTGTCCCAACCCTTCCCGTCTCAACAACAGGCTCAGTTGGTTATCCATGACCAACCATCCTCTTCTACTACATCATATGTTTTGATGTGTACTGGTGATTCTAAGCAGAACAACGTTTCCCTCACGACTCTAGCCAAATATTATTCTCCATCTAAGGAGAAGGTTGACGATTTACCTCCTGCTTTGGTACAACCCTCTCCAGCGACTCCACCTACCAACGGTCCTCTTCATCTCGAACAACTGAGCCTCGACACAGTTCTGCGACCTCCCCCTAAGGGTGTCGTTCAGAAATCGGCTTTCAATCCTCATGCTCGTGCAGCCCAGAACTACAGCATTGTTGAAGATCTAGCCTAGGAACCTTCTGCGATGTCAACCCTTGAAGTCCTTCAGTCTTGTCCTACACAATGGAAGGCACTGTTGAAAGCTATAGGTGGAATTGACTCGACATATATGAATTTGATAGTCTTTGACTTGGAAGATCACATTCCAAGGTTACCCGCTCAACTCGCGTTCCAGATACAAGTTGTTGTCTCTGACAAGAACATTTGTTGAACTGTTATAGATGAGGGTGCCTCGACATGTGTAATGTCTTTTACTTGCTGAAAATCCATTGGCTCTCCTCCCTTGAACGAATCACAAAATAATCTTAAAGCCTTCAATCGCTCTGGTTTTAAACCTTACGGTGTTCTCCCTTCGTTGCCTATCACTTTAGAAGGTAAAATGGTCCAAGTTGAAGTGGAAGTCTTCGACGCTCCCCTTGATTATAATCTTTTGCTTGGCCGCAACTGGATCGATTCCATGCGCGTCGTTGTGTCAACACTTTTCCTTGTAGTCCGTTTCCCTCATCAAGGAAAGGTTGTTACCATTGACCAACTTTCCTTCTTCAATTCCGATACTCGTACTGGCAATGTGCCATTTATTGCTAATACCCCGTCGGGTTATGAGAACGTCGGTGTCGGCCTTTTAAAGGACTCCTCATTAATGGGTACTTTCCCCATTCCACCGCCTGATGTTCCACGCCCATCAGTTGCTTCTATCAACATGATTTCCATCGTGCCTCACGAACTTCCTGCATATTCCGACCCTTGGATAGTCCCTAACCTTAGAGATCATTTTCGTTTCGGTGACGCAATGCCATTAAGTCCAGTTGAATCCGCCTATCAGGCCATTCAATCGGCAACACCTTCTACCCCCTCTCTTGATGAGTTGTCTCCCGATCCTTTCAGTGTTATTTTTCCCACTAACGAGATGATCATGTTCGTCATGGAGGACACCCCTTGGGACGATGGGCATCATCGTTCCATACTCTTTCTGGAACAACACACTCTTGAGAACTACCAACGGATCTCGACTCCATCCACCATTGTTGTCATCTCGACGGTTCCTGTGACTACACACGATGTGTTTGCTGAAGGGAACTTAAGTAATATCTCTCCCATGATTCCCATTGACATATCCATAAAACCTAGGATTGTTGAAAATGTCCATATTGGAGCTTCGTGTTCTTCCGATGAAATCATCACCTATACTTCTCTTTTCAAAGAATTTTGTGACATCTTCGCCTGGAGCTATGAAGAGATGCCAGGTATTGACCCTGCAATTGTTGTACATGAAATAAAGACATACCCCGATGCTAAACCTGTCTGGAAACGCCTTCATCCAGTTCATCCACGTAAAGCGGCTGCTATCAAACTCGAAGTTGAAAAAATTTTGAAAGCCAGCTTTATTTATCCGGTGGCTCTTACAAAATGGGTTTCCAATCCTGTCCCGATTGACAAGAAAGGCGACCGTATTCATGTATGTGTTGATTATAGGGATATTAACAAAGCGTGTCCCAAAGAAAACTTTCCTACCCCTTTCGTCGATCAAATTGTCGATGATTGTGCCGGAAGTGAAATCTTCTCTCTCATGGATGGTTTCTCCGGCTATAATAAAATTAACATTGCTCCTGAGGATCAACATAAAACTACCTTTATTTGTCCTTGGGGTACTTTTGCCTATCAGAAACTCCCTTTCGGACTAAAGAATGTGGGTGCAACTTTTCAGCGCGCTATGTCTTATGATTTTCATGATATAAAGCATATCGTTCAATCCTATTTGGATGATTTACCAGCTCATTCTATGCGCCGAGTTGATCACCCAACCCACCTTCGGGCTATTTTCGTTCGTTGTCAATTCTATCGTATACATTTAAATCCTCATAAGTGTGTTTTTTGCATAGAATCTGGTCGTCTTCTAGGTTTTATCGTTTCACGTCAAGGGATATGGATGGATCCTATTAAGGTTGAGGTGATCCTTAATATCCCTCCTCCTTCTACATTGCGCCAGTTGCAAAGTTTGCAGGGGAAAGCAAACTTTCTTCGTTGTTTTATCCCTGATTGCGCCGATATCACTCGTGGTTTTACGCGGTTATTAAAAAAATATTCAGAAATCGTCTGGGATACCATTGCCAACAATGCTTTTGAAGCTTTTAAGTTTTCCCTAACGTGGGCTCCGCTTCTCTTTCCTCCCGATTACAGTCGTGATTATTTCCTTTATCTTGCTGCCTCGGAGTACACTATTGGCATGGTTCTTGTCCAAGAGGATGATGCGCACGACGAACATGTTATATACTACTTGAGTCGAAGTCTCATGCCAACTGAAATCTAGTATCAACATGTCAAAAAACTGGCCTTGGCTGTCGTTCAAGCCATCCAACGCTTACAGCACTATATCCTCTCACGCAAGACTACAGTGATTTCTCATTGCAACCCTATGCAACATACTTTGGCACGTCAATTGCTAGGGGGAAAATACTCCAAATGGATTGTTATACTCCAGGAGTTTGACTTGGAATTCGACCGCGCCAAGTCCAAGAAATCCTTAGTTTTTGCTGAGTTGATATGCGATTTTCCTCACTCTGCAACGCAAAATGTAGCAGTAGATTCATTACCCGATGAGTCTCTTTTCCTTATTAGCACTGATGATCTTTGGTATGGAGATATCATTATATATCTCCAAACCCAGACTTTTTGACCTACTTTGTTTAGTATTGAATGACGTCGTATACACTACCAAGCTCGTCAATACATTATCCTCGGGGATACTCTTTACCGTCGAGGAATTGACTCTATTTTTCGACGTTGTCTAACGTTCGACGAAGTTGAGAAAGCTCTGAATGACAGCCATTCCAGAGCATGTGGTGGTCATATGTCTGGGTATGCTACTGCCCAAAAGATTTTACGCGCAGCGTATTTTTGGCCTTCTTTGTTTAACGACTACATTACTGTCGTTCATAAATGTCATGCCTGCCAGACCTGCAATCAGAAAATTCGATCACATCTTGCTCCTCTTCATCCTGTGGTCTCAGTTGGTCCCTTTGAGAAATGGGGCATCGATTTCATGACATGTCACTCTCACTCGGTCGGGGGGCATGGTTACATCATCGTAGTCATTGATTACTTTACGAAATGGGCTGAGGCGATGCCGACATTCGATAATACTAGAAAGACTGCAGCCTTGTTTCTTTTTAATCACATCATAGCTCGTTTTGGTGTTCCCCAAGCTATCGTCACTGATCACGGTAGTCACTTTAGGAATTTTATGATGTCTGAACTTACAAAAGAGTTGGGTCTTCATCATGATAACTCAATGCCCTATTATCCGCAAGCTAATGGTCAAGTCGAAGCGATTAACAAATTTCTCATAACTATGCTTCGACGAATGATAGGTATTCATAAAAAAAGTTGGCACACAATGTTTTTTTTGGCATTGTGTGCGTACCGAAAATCTGTCAAGTCCTCTACTGGGTTTACGCCTTTTCAGTTAGTCTATGGTGTGGAAGCCATTCTTCCTATAGAATGCAAGATACACTCTTTGAAGCTATTTGTCGAACTCCTACCCAACACTTCTTTTGAAGAAGAACGTCTATTGTATCTTATGCGATTAGACGAAACTCAACGTGACGCCACTCTAGTAATAGAAGCCCAGAAAAAACGTGTCAAGGCCCAATATGACAAGCATGTCAAGCCTCGCGTTTTCTCCGAAGGTGATCTTGTTCTTCTCTATGAATAGGATCGAGATGTGTTAGGAGCTAGAAAATTCGAACCCATGTGGCGCGGTCCTTATATTGTTCATTGAGTTTTGGAAAAGGGAGCATATAAGTTGGTTGATTACGATGGTATCCCTTTGAGTGAACCCAGGAATGGGTTGTACTTGAAGAAGTACTATGCATAAATCATCTGTGCACAAGTACTTGTATTTTAATGTATCATACTTTGTGTGTTCTACTATAGCTTTCTTTTGTCGTTATCTGGTCTCTGCCTTTATGTGATGTTGTGTTTGATTTCCAGATGTCAGATTCTTTGCTACCTTATATTGGCTTCGCTGATGGTGCTAGCCATAGTACTCGGAACCTTGCTTCCGTTGCATGGGTAATCTATGCCCCAACAAACGAACTTGTATCTTTACGAGGTGTGTGCCTCGGCCGTGCGACCAACAACATTGCAAAGTATAGCGCCGTTATTGAATTATTGGTTGATGCTATCTCGCTCGAAATTCATCATTTGGTTGTATGACTTGACTCGCAGCTTGTAGTACTACAGTTAAGTAATGTCTACTCTATTCGAAGTCCTACTTTATTACGGGTGTATTTGCGAATTCACCTCTTGGAACGTTATTTTGATCACATTGAATATCAACATATTCCTAGATGTCTAAATACATTAACAGATGCATTGGCTAATTATGTATTGGATAGACATTTGAATCATTTATAAGTCATACACAACAAAATTCACACAATATAAAGTAAACCGGTAGAAGTCGTCTGTATATATAATGATCAAAAGTTTTTTTTTTTTTTTTTTAACAGAAGTTTGTCCGAAGACCAAAATGTCAAAAATTGAAGCTTATAGATTCTACAAAGTGACGTCATGGATGACATTCACGGTAAAACACGACTGCCCTAGCAACCCTACGGAGTAGTCGAATCATAGATGTTGATACCCCTACAGTATGACGTTGATCACGTCGTGGAACCTCTTCCAGAGTCATGTTTGGAATGTCTGCAGTCAGGCCCTCTAGATTTTGTTCTACCACTTGATAATCCTCAGCATACTGTGGTGTTTCCGCTACCTCTCCTCGCCACTGGATGGGAG
Source organism: Picea engelmannii (assembly GCA_009831015.1). NCBI lineage: Eukaryota > Viridiplantae > Streptophyta > Pinopsida > Pinales > Pinaceae > Picea > Picea engelmannii. The sequence continues at coordinate 141,482 of ML780887.1, read as the reverse complement.
AAGTGTCGGGAGGTCTGTAAGGTCCAACATCTGTGTTATCAACAAATGATTTTGTATTAGTTTTTGGACAAGCATATAAAACAAAAACATTTGAATATGATAAAAATTCAAAAACATTTAAAAAGAGAAAATGTGTGTACTTCTTACCAAGGTCACCCCATTGAGCATCCTCTGGTAATACCAAATCCGAATCTCCTCGGAAATCCATCCCAGCATAAGCGTAGTCATCAACCATCAACATATGTGGTTGAACCCAATCAAAGAAAGTATCATCATATCTAATGATCGATCCTGCTACGTTCCGGGCCATGAGCCGACACCATCTCAGCATACACAGATCCCTGGGAGCCGGTAAATTCCACTCCACCTGTAGCCTCAGTAATGGGACTCGCTCAAGGAATAATGATACCAGCAAAGATCCGTACTCGAATTGCTTCAGGTCACCCCGCCTACATTTGGTTAATTGCTTTTTTATACTACGCAGCACAGCATCTGCCCAGTTGAACACTCGAGGCTTAGTACACTCAATAGCATACTGGAAGTAGCTCTGTAATTCCATATGAGGAGAAAAACTCCCAGCCATCCAAGCTATAGTGAAAAGGATAGTACGGAGGTCAAGTCTCGTACCCCCCAGATAGCCACTTTTCCTTTCTTTCTCTCAGCCTCGAGGATGCAGTGTAAATTGCAGTACTCACTCATCTTTAGCCCACCACCTCTACTACCTGTCAGGCTCACATAGTACCCCCGTCGTGACAAACTAGTCAAAAAGTAAATGTCCTCAATGTCTGTTGGGCTCCGGATTTATAAAATTTTCTTGCTGGTTCTTGAAGATATTGTTTACTCTCCTAAAGTATTTTGTTAAACAAATGGAATTCTTTCTGTGTTATTCATATTCTGTTATACATATATGTTCCGTTGTATACAGAAATCATGAAGTGCTTCCAAAGCCACAAATGAGCGAATAATTCAACTATAAATGCAACAATAAACAGCTAAACAAAGTCAGAAATGGAATCATTGATATAGCCAGGTCCACGAAGAACGATTTGAAGCACTTCAACTTAATTTTTGTTGGTTGCTAACTTCTGTCACACTGGCTCTTCCAAGGCTTCAGCACATAAGTCTTGTCAATTGCCACAAGATTGTTGAATTGAACTTATCTAGTCCAGCTCTGGTATCTATAAATGTCACAAGTTGTCCAATTCTTAATCGAGTTGATATTACATCAACTGCACTTGAGAAATTGGTTCTCCAGAAGCAGAAGAGTTTGACAACTATAATGCTACAATGCCTTTGTTTGTCTGAAGTTGACAGAGTGTGAATCATTGACTGATTCAAGTTGTAAGGTTTTTAGGATGGGTGGAGATTGCCCGATGCTCAATACCCTTATTCTTGATAGTTGTGAGAGCCTCATTTTCCCTTGTTGGACTTTGCTCACTTAACATAGGAATATGTGCCCATCTGACTGAACTCGAGATTATAGCTCCTCAAATGACAGCATTGGAGCTGAAAGGATGTGGTGTTCTGTCTCAAGAAGATATTGATTGTCCAAAGTTGCACTCACTTGATGCCTCTTTCTGCAGCTTACTTAACGATGATTGCTTGGCTGTTGCAACTGTTGCATGCCCTTCCATCAAGTTATTGGTTTTGATGTCGTGCACTTCAATTGGGCCAGAGGGGTTGTTGGCCCTACAGAGACTCTCCAACTTGACACTTTTAGATATGTCTTATTTGCAGCCTATCATTGATTCTTGTCCCCAATTAAAGGTTTTGAAGCTTCAAGCTTGCAAGTATCTTGAGAATACAGCATTGATTCCACTCCATAAAGGAAGAGCCCTTCCAAACCTCTATGATTTGAAGCTGGACTTTTCCTTGACATATTGATTCTCTTTTGGCGCCATGTGTTCTTATGCCACTTCATAAATTCGTGCATGTATAACGCAGGGGGAAAAACTGTTTGTTAAGCATCGAAACATGTGTGCTGGACTATCATAGGTTCTCAACGAACACTCAACAGCTGGCATCAAGAATTTCACATATATAGATTCATGCATAACGCAGGGAAGAAAACCGTTTGTCAAAGTTTATGTAATCTCATGACACAGATATAGGCAATCTTATACGGATTGATTATGAAAAATGTGTCTCATTCCCCGGTGGTACTCTTAAAACCGTTTTGTGACTACTTGGGCGCAAAGCCATGCATTGTGGGGGATATGAAACATTATATACAGAGCTTCTATGCTCGAGAAGGGAGAAGATGGATGGAGCATAGACTAGATAGGAGAATAGAACAGAGATCGAATCTGCAAGCATTTGTATTTTTCTTATTTTCAATAAAATAGTTAAGAGTTCTATTAATTCACCTTCTGTTGTTTGCAAGTTTACTATAATCTATTTGTTTGCCTGTATGTGTTGATTTAAAGAACGGTCTGTTGACAGAGAAGGCAAGGCCCCCTTCAATGGAAACAGAGCTGTGTAGATTGCATTTACAGTAGACTCCATCTTCAGATTTGAACATCATCTTTCAGTTGTTTTCTCATTGGTTTAATAGAACAGAAGTAGCATTTCATTTGATTGCAACAGAGGATTTAGCATTTCAAGATTCGAGTTTAGATGTTATCTTTTCAGCCATTGATTAACAGAAATAGCATTTCATTTGGCTACAATAGAGAGTTTCATTGCATTATAAAATAGAAGGTTGCTGAGTTGTGTGGAGTAATAAGTAGCATAAACTTAATTGTCTTCAGTCATTAGTGTGAAGTAGACCTTTTTCATGCATATGATCACTTTTAATTAATACAGAACAATACCGGTTAGTACAGAGTAGTACAGAGTAGTGCAGAGCAGAGTAGAGTACAGTAGCTTCTTCCAGCAAGTTTCTTTTAGCAGTTCAAAGATTAGTTTGGCATCCTTTAAACCCCCTCTTCAACCCTGCGTTTCCTGTGTTGGTTCCTCTAAGTCTACCTTCCCAGGTTGACAATTAAATGTTGATTCATATGTTATATATCCAGCTCGACATTTTGTCGTCGTTGTCGGGGAGGTACTAAAAAGGATTGGAGAGTGGGCTCTGAAGTTTTGCCAAGTAGATTTGATTTCTGAAAGTATTTATTTAGAAGTAAAGAGTGTTTTCAAATTCATTAGTGTGCAAATGGTTCATTTCAGCAGTGTTAGATTACATTCAGCAACAAAGAGGTTTTCATTTTAGTAGATTTTATTCAACAGCAGCAGAGTCTTGATTTCAGCAGTATTAGATTTGATTGAGCAGTTGAGTTCATCAGTATAAGAGGGTGTGCATTTGATTCAGTAGAAGCAAGTTTCCATTCAGCAAGAGTGCATTTCATTTTATTTCAAGATAGTGTGGGTTTCAGAATTATTATCAGTTGATGTGACTTTCAAAGTTTTTAGAAAACCACCTACAACAAAAGAAAAAAATCACAAAAAATTGACTAATGGATTCAAGATTGAATGAACGGAAGAAGAGGTTGTTGCAGGAACTTTCGTGCATCTTGCAGGAACTTGAAGAGATCTCTGCAGCTCAAGAAATGGAGGAGGAAACAGTTGATTCAATGGTTCTATGTGAACACCTTTGCCAGCCTTCAGAGAACAATGAGCAATTAGAAACTCCAGCAGCAAAAGAACATGGTATGCATAATCATATTGAACATTGGTTTCAATCTGTTCTACAGCCTTCAGATGCTCTTCTTCTTCAACAATTCTTGGAAATCAAGCAACCGGTGTTGCTTGCTCAGCATGCCTTGGTAATTATACATCTATATCTTCTATCAAAGGGCATGAATTCATTATTGATTCTGCTAAGACGGTGGCTACATTGGTTATTTGCCTATACTTAAAGAAATGTCTCTTTTTCTTTAGGTAGGTAGGTAGGATAGTGAATAAATATCAACATCTTTGAATAGTTTATATGTTTGCTGCAATAAAAAGTATCAGCTGAAATAAGAAGTGATTGAAGATTTTTATCTAAATGATGAATGAATGAGTTGACAGCATATGCTCAGAGTGCAGGGGTTCTTCTCAACAGTTCCTATTAATCAAGTTGGACAGTTCTTGGGACTGTTAACATTCTATTACCGTGCCAGTGTTAAAGAGGTGAATTTGTTTGCATGAGGACATGCAAAAGGCTAGGCATGGGGGGATGTTGGGCTCC
>ML780887.1:103413-130415 GCA_009831015.1 Picea engelmannii | reverse complement strand
CATTTGCCCGAAACTTGAGCATCTATGAGGTTAACATGAATGGCTACCCTATCCATGTTCCCTCTCTCGATTTCACTCTATAGTAGGGGTTGAATGTATAGTCCCTCATCTAATGTCACCAGTAGGCATCTATTGCCGAGATAGTGGACCCACCCCTTGGAATTCACCAATGTAAATGTAGTTGATAGGGTGACCCAAAATTAATTTTTCCCATAATTTCCTCAGGAAATATAGAGGCACCTCCCTGTTATTGCAGGGAGGTTTGTCTAACACCATGATCCATCTAACCATCCAGTTATCCCTAAATTTTTTGTGAATGCACAAATCCATTCAAATGCGTCTCTTCTTTATTGGTGGTTGTAGTCTAGTTCTAGGATCAATAAATAGTGACATTAAATCTTGTTTCGTAATATTCAAGTCTCTAACTTGGTTTTTGTTGATGTCAGTCATGTATTAGTCAAACATCCTAGCCCTTTGTTTATAAATAATGGTTAATTTACCTTGGGAACTTGCAATGGACGATACAATGGCATCCATTGAAGTGGCCAATGACAATCAGATAGGCTCTCTTGTACCCCTTAAGTCACAAACAATTGATCTCAAATAGGTCAATCCTTCATCAATTTATTTGTTTATGTTTGGTGGTTGTGGTGGGTTGGGGTTTTTTTTGCCTTTGTGTGGTTGTGTGGGGTTTTGATTGTGTCCAAGTTCCATCTTAATTATTCTTCTGCAGTTTTTAAGTAAATTAAAAAATTAAAAGTAAATGCAAATAAATAGTTTATGAAATTAAAAAAATAAGAAAATAATCACAAATACATACTTGGACGGTGTTAGGACCTTATGTCAATTCCACACCTTCTTCAAATGTGAGTGGAAACAACCTACAAAAACATCATTGTGAACATTCTTGAGTAATTGTAAGTTGCATTCATAATTTATAATATGTTCGAATGCAATTGGATTTCCTTCACTATTAAACTTTACTATTAAATATACTACCTTTCTTAGAAGGTCATGCAAAGGCCCTTGTAAGACCAATGTGGGATTGGCCTCCCATGTAAGAATAGGGGGTATGGCCATGAGTGATAAATTCATACAAAATGTAGCTTTAGATAAGTCATACTTCCATCCCCTCACTTTCTATCACAAAAATGTTGACATGAGAAAATGTCCCTTGTGAACATCATAGCTTCACCTAGTAAAAGGACCAATTTAAACTTGTATTCATTGAAAATGGTAAACCTTTTCGTTATGACCCAACTTGTCATTTTCTCTTCAAAGATACCAATTATGGTTTGGCTCACCATTTTGATTTTTTATGAAATAAATGAAAAGCATCTACTATGTAATGTGGTGTGCAAATGAAATGGGACCTAATCTAATCTTGTGTGAGTGATGTAAAGAACCAATTTGACATGAAATAAAGGACATGTATAGAGACTAGGGAGAATAGTCCACCAATTGTCATTTAGAAAAAACCTAGGGCACACTTTGAGGACTAAGGATAGCCTACAAATTACCAAGAGAGTAACTTCTCCACATCAAAATGTTAGACATAAATCCAAGAGAAACATGCAAAGAGTAGGGATAATAGTCTTCCATCTACCATTTTTGAAAAAATCAAAGCAAAAAGTAGAAAAGTGAACTAATCTATGATGCAACATGTAACTATATTTGGGAGAGAGACTAAATGTGGTGAAGTTTGTTATGAAAGAAATTCTATTTTATTGGCACTTATTGACCTATATACCCAAAGGAGCACTAAAAAACATAAGAAATAAATGCATAAAATTTCTATGGACTAGTAAAATGGAAAAAAGAAGGAATTATGTGTGTTAAATGGTGGAATATAGAAAAACCTAAGGATGTATGGGGTGTGAAATAAAAAGTATCCATGATTTTGGTAAGGCTTTGGTTTCTAAGAGTGTATGGAAACTTATTTGAAAGGAAGGAATTTGGAAGTAGGTTATCATTCAAAAATATGTAGAACCTTACACAATGCAAGAGTGGATCAAAAGGCCTAACAATCTCATCCATAATGTGTCCATAGTTTGGAAATATAATGTGTTATTATTTTCCTCTAGTTGGAAATTTGTTGGTTTAGAGGGTAGGCAATGGCTATAAGGTCAAACTAGGCCCTGACCCATGGATTTGGTGTGGAGATACACACAAATTATTTAAAATTTTGATTTCCTCTCTCCAAGGGAGAGGCAAACATTAACCTAGACTAAGAAATGTACTCTTAACTCAAACATTTGGTAGAAAATATGGAAAAAGCACAAATATTTTAGGGCTAGAAGGAATATAAGGTGAGTAGTGGGAGGCTTATATATGAAATTTAAAAGGTTTTCCAAGTTATAATCAAATATGTTGATGATGAGTTGGTTTGGTCATGAAATCCACATTGGGAGATTACGCTACCAGGTCAAGGTATAAATAAATGTTTATTAAATGGGTAGGATCCACAATGGTGGAAGTGTGTGTCAAATATAAGTGCACCTATAAAAATTAAGGTGTTTATATGGTTGGCCATTTTGAATAAATCCTATATGAAATACCTAATAACCTATATTCTCAATCATACTATTATTCATTTAATTAACTTGTTTCCTTTATATTAGAATGTATAAATGATATAATTATTCTTCTCATGTTAAATAAAATGCACATTCTAAAGAAATAATCTTTTATATTTTTAATCAACCATATTTCAATGCATACTTGACAACTTATAATTGATACCAAGGGTTTCATGCTTCTCCATTCCCATAAAGAGTTACCTTTCATAAGTACCAAGGGTGCCATGTTCACGCATTCCCTTCAAGCATCCAAATTTCTTGGTGGGGAAAATGGTGCAGCTATTGAGACTAGGTTAACTCAAATTTCTCACTACCTTGTCAAGAGACTAATGGTCACTGAGGAATAATGTTATCACCTTATTGTGTGTCACTTAGATAAACCTCATGAGTGACCAAATCCTCAACATACCCTTAGGGAACCATGCAACCTCTAAGTAAAAGAATCACTACATTTTTCAAACTAGGTCATGAAAAAGGAGTGATAATAGGTGGAAATAGGAATGTTGCTCCTCCTCTCCTAGTGATACTATGTACACTTCCATACAACCTCATTACGTATGTATGAACTGGTCAGCAATCATGTTCTCTATGCATGCACACATTAAAATCAATGCATCAAATTGTTCCATAATCAAAATTAAAGCATACCATTAATCATATAACATATTATAATACCATTACTCAATCCATATTCCAATAAAATGTTGATGCACTCCCACGTCAATGTATACCTATGGATTTCAAGTCACAATAGGAAAACCATCAATAGCATCTACAAGTTAATGTATCCAACATTTTCATTTTAATGTGTCATAATTGTATGAATTGACAACATTAGTTATGTCATATCAATGTATATTTAATTCATGCATGTTATCATATAAACATTTAAATAAACCCATTAAAAATCATCATTAAATCCAATCAAATAATCAAAGAGTTCAAGTTTCATCATCATAACACAAGTCAATAAACTGGTTCATTTTGTAAATAAAATACCCTCAAATAATAGATTTCAATATGTCTAAATAGTCAAACTTGCAAATAGAGCACTATAGTATCCTAAAATCCAGATTGCCTTAGATAACATGGGATTTAATGAAGATTGTGATGTATGTTTTCCTCCTCCAATACCTGGTTGGATGGATGAGATCCATGGTTTCCAATGTCCATATCTTCGAGCATTTTGTACACTATATAATCCTCCTTGAAATTGGGGTAAAAAAAGTTGGTGAACATCCTATGGTCAAAGGATGCTAACTAAGATCTCTTGATTAAATTGAGAATTAGATTTGTGAGTGAGTGGCACTCTACTTCTAATGCATATATTCATTTGTTTTATTGAGCTATTGCATTCATGATTGCGGAACTTTGAGCATTACAATTTGTTAAGCCCTAAATAATGGCACATTACCCCTTAATTTGGGCATATTACATTAGTAATGTTATTTTATTTATGTCGGCTTGGGTCCATTAGTTGTAATTGTACATCCTAGTCTCCTATATATACCATGGAGACCTTTTCATTTGGAATCATCTTGTATTTGGAAATTTATGTGGTGTATAAGGAGGTTTCCACCTCGAAGAGGGTTATTATCTAAAATCATCTCTTTTTCAAGGCGTTGAGTACTTATTCTAAGTTTTTTCTATGCTATCTTGATATTTGGTTCTTAACATTTGGTTTCAGAGCTCAAGGTCTTAGGGTTTTGCTGCTACATCTAAGACACCTTGGAATTTTTTCTATAACGTTTTTTCTACAATGTTTGAGAAGGCACCCCTTGGAGGGTATTTAGTAGATGGATCAAGGTATGTTGGGTTAAAATTTCAGCTCCTGAGGCCTTATATATTCAGATATCTATCCTATGTAAGATAGGGTTCTGTAATCATCCTGAATTTAGTCATCGCGGAATTTTCACTATGAAATTGTTTCTGTAACGTTTCAAACATTGAAATCAAGAGACTCTTCATATAAATTATCAAGTTATATTTGATAAAAATTCCATCTTCTGGGTCATCCTACTTTTGTAGATACACCATGTGCAAGATAGGGTATCTGACTAGTCATATTAACTAGTCTCAAACAAGTCTTCCAGGTAAAATAGTGGTATATTCTTCAATGAGTATCCAAATTAAGTGAGACTAGTTGCATTGGACATTAGGAAATCTTTGTTATTTCTGGTACAATTTTCAGAATCAAATATCAGGTATTGTGATCTTGGCATGCTTTACAAGTACGCTCTCCTGGAAGAAAGAAAAAATCTACAAGTTGTGGGGAAGTTACCATAACTTCCACTTGGCACATCCAATTTTGATCAGACCTGTGGCATTACAGAGAAGAAATATCATAGAACTACAAACAAAGAAATTTTCATACCCAGAAGGGACAAAATTTAGGAGATACAGCAGAAGAAAGATATTCTAGCATAACCACCTCAAAATCAAGGTTTAAAAGTGATACTTGGCCAACATGCCACCAAAAAAAGGAAATTATACACCAAATAAGCCTCCAGATAGTCCCACTTAGACTCTTGATGAAGGTGAAGAAATGTGTAGGGGCATAAATGATTTACAAAAGAAGATAGTAACAAAACATGAACTACAAGGGATGATGGATGGTTTAAAAAGGGAGATCATGGAAGGATTGAAAATTTTCCTAATAGAGAGGACACCTGAAAGTGAAAATGTATCCCATGAAATTCATGATGAGGACACAAGGAGTATGAATCAATAATGGAGAAACTCCATCTTTGGGTTGAAGACCAACCACTTTCCTAATATCGATATGAGGAAGTTCAATGGCAAGGACCCAATCACATGGATACTTCAGATGGAGCAAATATTTGATCTACATGATGTGCCACATACACAAAAGGTATGAATTGCTTCTTTATATTTAGAACCCAATCAATTTGTGTGGTATCTTTGGATTTGTTATCGCAAATCATGTGTCACTTGGACAATTTTCACAGAAGAAATGATAACACACTATGAGGATACAAGGAGCAATACCTTATTTACCCAATTGATAAATCTCAAGCAAAAGGGTTCAGTTGCAGAGCACATTGAGAACTTCCAAAGATTGAATATAAAGGTAACATATAATCCATATGATCACATGATTTATGTATTCATAGGAACTTTAAAGGATAGCATTCAACATGAGGTTCACATTTGGGAACTCAAGTCGTTGGAGAATGCATTCAAGGTGGAAATAAATTTTGAAAGTAAAAATATGGCTATGGCTACTAGAAGGACCACTCCTCACATATATTGAGAGAATAATGTTCCTTCTTCTAAAACACCTCAACCTACAAGGTTGAAACCTCAAAAATTGGAGGAAAGAAAATGAAAAGGTTTATGCTTTAATTGTGACAACAAGTACAGTAAGGGACATAAGTGTGGTGAGAATAAATTATTCTACATAGATGGTGAAGAGGAAGAAGAACAAGAACAAGAACAAGAATCATCTCAAGATGAAAACATAGAAGTGATTTCTTCTGAAGATTTGACTCCCACGATATCATGTAATGCATTGGTTGGAATTAACACTCCTCAAACCCTCAAGATTGAAGGATATATCAGAAAGAAAAAGGTAATAGTCCTAATTGATTCTGGTAGTACTCATAATTTCATTCACTATAAATTAGCCAAAGCTCTTAATTTCTTTGTATATCTAGTGCCAGAGTTTCAAGTAATGATTGTAGATGGAGGAACTATCAATTGCTCAAGAAAATGAAACAAGATCAATATTACTATGGGAAAATATGTAATGAATAGTCCAATGATTTCTATACCCATGGGCGGTGTTGATGCCGTACTAGGAATCCAATGGTTACAATCATTAGGAACAGTGGCTTTTAATTTCAAGAACTTTTCATGAAATTTTCATTGGAAGGAAAATAAATTGAGTTAAGGGGTATCACAGGGAAACCCAGTAAGGTGATAAGATCTAATGGCATGAAAACATTATTGAAAAAGGGGAATGAGGGTTTAATTGCACAACTATGCCCACTATATGTTCAAACATCTAAGCCATCTATTCCCCTAGATCTCCAAGGGATCATTGATAAGCGTTCCAAAGTATTTGAAGATATTCCCAAAGGTCTTCCACCCACTCAAAATCATGATCATGTTATTCACCTAATTCCTGGTAGCGTTCCTCCTAACATCAGGCCTTACAAATACCCTTATGCCCAGAAGAGTGAAATTGAGCATATGGTTGAAGAAATGTTATAGGTTGGCATTATTAGACCTATCTAAATTTATTACTATGCACTGATGGTAATGGTACTCAAGAAATACGGCCCATGGCATATGTGTCCATATTATAGAGAGATCAACAAGATCACTATTAAAGATAAGTTTCCCATTCCCATCATTGATGAATTGTTAGATGAAATACATGGAGCAATCTATTTTACAAAGTTGGATCTATGTTCAGGGTATCATCATATTCGAATGAAGGAAGGAAATATCCCAAAAACAACATTCTAAACTCCTGAAGACCATTATGAATTTTTGGTCATGTCTTTTGGCCTTACAAATGCACCTTCCACATTCCAAGGGTTGATGAATTCCATTTTAAGGCCCTTCCTTCGAAAAATTGTGTTATTATTATTTGATGATATACTAATCTATAGAAAGTATTGGGAGGATCATGTGTGACTTGTTGACAATGTGGTACAACTAATAAAGTAGAAACAACTATATTCCAAACCATCCAAATTTTTCTTTAGGGTGAAGGAGGTAGAGTATCTGGGTCATATTTTATCTCATGAAGGTGTCAAGGTATACCCTAACAATATTAAGGCCATGATGGACTGGTCGATTCCCAAAACATTGAAGAATCTTAGAGGATTTTTTGGTTTGACGGGTTACTACCGCAAGTTTGTTCGGAACTATGGAAGAATATTAACCCCTTTAACGACATTAACTAAGAAGGATGCATTTTCATGGACTCCAGAGGCAACTCAATATTTTGAACAACGTAATGAGGTGATGTGAAAAACTCTTGTCTTGACCACACCAGACTTCACAAAAACCTTTATTGTGGAATGTGATGCCTCAGGAAATGGAATTGGTGTTGTTCTAATGAAAGAAGGAAGGCCCCTTGCTTTTGAAAGTATCCCACTCAAGTGAAAGGACTTACACAAACCCATTTATGAGAAGGAAATGATGGAAATACTACATGCATTGAAGAAATGGCACCCTTACCTAATAGGTAGGCACTTCAAGGTCAAAACAAATCATGATAGTCTTAAATACTTCTTGGAACAAAGACTATCTTCAGAAGAACAACAAAAATGGGTGACCAAGAGATTGGGTTATGATTTTGAAATCATCTATAAAAAAGGGAAGAAAAATGTTGTGGCAGATTCACTCTCAAGAAAGGATGAAGATGTTGAGGTCATTCTATGTGCTATCTCGATCATCCAACCCGATTGGATAATAGAAGCGAGGGATGAATGGAAAAATGAGGAAAACATGTGGACTCTCATTCAAAGGTTGCAGCAGGATTACAGTGCATTAGATACATTTACATGGAAAAATGATTCACTATGGTACAAAGATCACTTATATTTATGTAAGAACTCCCAACTCAAACAAAATGTACTATTGGAATTGCACACCTCTCTAGTAGGAGGGCACTCCGAATTTTTGAAAACCTACCATAGGGTCAAGAAGGAATTTTTTTGGGTTGGCCTTAAAACTGATGTTCAAATGTTTATGGAAGAATGTTTGGTTTTCCAACAAAATAAGGTGGAAACAATTAATACCCCAAGTATTTTACAACCATTAGCCATCCCAAGTCAGCATTAGGAGTAGGTTTCCATGAATTTCATCACAGGGTTATCGAAGTTTGAAGGAAAGAGTTCCATCATGGTGTTTTTGATAGACTGGCCAAGTATGCACACTTTTGTGCACTCTCTCATCCATTCAAATCCAATACAGTTTTCACCTCATTCATGGAGACAATTCAAAAGCTACATGGAAGTACAAATATTATTGTAAGTGACAGAGATCCCATCTTCACTGGACATTTTTGGACAGAATTATTTTCTTGTTTGGGTACTCAATTGTCTCATATCTTATCCTATCATCCTCAATCTGATGGAAAAACTGAGATAGTGAACAAATGTTTGGAAGGATACCTTTTTTGCTTTGTCTCTGATAACAAAACATAATGGTTCAAATGGTTACCCTTGGAAGAATGGTGGTATAACACTTCCTTTCATACTGCAACAAAAATGACACCATTTATGGAACTCTATGGATACCACCCTCCTTCCATCACTTCTTCTCTAAAATAAAAATATAACATTCAAGCAGTGGAAGATTACATCAAGCATCAACAAAAAAATTTCCAAATCTTAAAGGACAACCTAACCATGGCACAGAATCGCATGAAACAACAAGCAAATCATCATCATAGTGAAAGAAGTTTTGAAGTAGGGGATTGGGTGTTTTTAAGACTACAACCATATAAATAGATGTCCCTCAAGCAAGCCAAGAAGGATAATAAATTATCACCGAAGTTCTATGGCCCTTATAAGGTGTTGTAAAAGATTGGTACTATGGCATACAAATTGGAGTTTCCCACATCTTCATTAGTACACCTAGTTTTCCATGTTTCATGCTTAAATAAGGTTGTAGGTGACAAGATCCTAGTTCAAACTATATTGCCAGAAATTGATGAGGAAGGAAAAATCATATTGGAGCCTGAAGCTATCACTGACACAAGAATTCTCTAGCTAAGGAATAGATCAATTTCAGAGTATCTCATTAAGTAGAGGAAACTACCTGTTGAAGATTCCACTTGGGAGATGAGTCTTTTATACATAAGCATCCAAAATTACTCAAGTATTGTGTACAACACTTGTATGAAGGGGAGGGCCATGTTAATCCCTAAATAGTGGCACATTACCCCTTAATTGGGGCATTTTACATTAGTAATGTTATTTTATTTATGTCAACTTGGGTCCATTAGTTGTAAATGTACCTCCTAATCTCCTATATATACCAAGGAGACCTTTTCATTTGGAATCATCTTTTATTTGGAAATTTATGTGGTGTATAAGGAGGTTTCCCCCTCGAAGAGGCTTATTATCTGAAAATATCTCTTTTTCAAGGCGTTGAGTACTTATTCTAAGGTTTTTCTATGCTATATTGATATTTGGCTCTTAACACAATTGGTGTTCATTCTCATGCGACTTTATTGTCACTGAAAATATTGAGGTCCAATTTCATTAGATGCTTTCCTCATGCCGATGAACATCCATAAAATTTATGTAGCTTGCATATAATCCATGGAACCTATGCAAGTAATGGGGAAACCCAGACATTTTTTATGGTGGTATTCTCAAATAGTAGAATAAAACATGTATACCAAAACACCAAATTGGTTGCACTATGCACCCAACCACAAAAAATCACTAGAAAATCCACAATGTGCACCCAACCCAAGAAAAATACCAGACTTCTTAAATCACAAATTTTCCCAGAGAGTTCAATTATGAAGGGGATAGACTCCTTGGAAATATTCATATTAGAAAAAGGAAGTATACCCCATAAATTAACCCCCAAAATTGCACTAAAATACAGAGTATTTCCAAGGAAGAAAACGCATGTGAACTTGAGAAAATAGGTGAGGAGCCAAAGCTTTGGAAAACCAAGACAACCAAAATTCCAAGGATTAAAAAATTCCAAAGACCAACACAAATTGGAGCCAATTCCTGTAAAAAGAAATTCCATATAATGTTCCACAAAGTGGGTGAGGTTTTTACCATCCCACTGTTGAGGAGAGAAACCTTTACCCAACCAATGATGCTCAATCCCAACATTAATTCCATTATCATACCTTCCTAATGATATATCTAGGACCCAAAGGATAGAGCAAATTGAATTTTAGGCATGCAAAGAAGTGAATTACAGATCCTTTCATATCCATGAACCTCGTATGAAATCCATTGCAATTGATTTTGATACAAGTGGAAATTTAATGTGATTAAATATTCCTTCATTAGATTTATAAGACAAGTTAAGTTCTAGGATGATAATATATACCCCCTCTTTTCTGAATAACCCTAATTATTAATTATGCTACCTCATTTTCTTGTGAGTCTGCTTTGCAATTATGCTCTCAAAGAACCTAAAAAAACTTTTCATTTTTAAAGTGGTTGTATTCATTCTAATAATGAGCTACTATGGAGGATATCTTACTATTGGGAGTCCATTGGAGGTAGCTTGGGTGGTTGGGAGGAATAGTTTTTACCCTCCCCACCCGGGTTCAATTCCTTGTAACTAACATGTGATGCCCTTAAATGGGTCTATATGATGCTCTGGTTGTTGAGCCCCCAATATTTCGAAAATGCTCGCCATCCCCATGTTCTCTCGAAGATTTTGAGGGGGGGGGGGGATTTTCATGGATGTAGTTAGTAATGGTCTTCAGTGTCATGAACCACATATTGAAAAGAAAAAAAAAACTTACTATCGGGAAAGGGATGTTTTCCCCCCATGAGTTTGATATGATACTTGAGTATCCAATAGAAATCAGACTTTGAATCTCATATTCAATTGCTAAAATTAAGCTTTGGAGAAAATCATAGGTTTTTTCTTGGTTGTATGTGTATTCACCAAGACCCTAGGAAAACTTTATTTCCATATTTCCTATGGGATATAGTATGATACCCCCCACACCTACCACCCTTGGGTTTCCTTTCAATGCTCCATCAAAAAAGAGGGTGAATGTATTTTTCATGGATAACCATTCTTGAAATTCATGTTCTTCCATTCAGAGTTACCATGAGGTCCCTAAATTTGGCCTACAAGTATTTATATTGGAGCCTTGCTCTATGAGAAAAAATTGTTGGATCCATTGTTTTTCATATGAGATTAATCTCTGAACTACTAGATTTTCCATGTTTTTGGAGTTGAAATATTATCTTATCAAACCTTTATCCTTAGATACAACTTCCTTAGGACTTTCAAGCTTTAGATTAAATATTGTATGATTTTAGGCCAACCAAATCTTCCAACAAAGATATTTAGAAATGGTTATTCACATTCTTTTCAACACGAGTTTTCTTTCAATATTCCCCATGTATATATTATTCCCACTTTTAAATACTTCTTTTCAACTAACTAGTCAACGCATTCAGTGATTAATTCTAACAAATCAAGATTCCCACACTTGTTTTGAGAAAGAGTAGTCAAAAAATAAGTGATGTATCGATTTCTCCTTTCATCGACACAAGAAGCATCTAGAAGGGCATTGAATTCCCATTCTTTGTAAAATCTCTAGTGTAAGAAATTTTCCATGGACCATGATATAGTAGAATACAATAATCTTTATAAGTCCATTTGAATGTAACACGTTGGACCATATAATTTAAAACAAGGGAAGAGGAAGGGATAGGATTTGATGTAAGTATCCATCTTGTGTAGATTTTAACCTTGTACAATTAATTACTACAAATGGATTCTTAATAAAAAAAGAAAAGATACAATGGCACACAAACACGCACACACACACACACATTACATAGATATTTTATCCTTGAAACCCAAACCGGGAAAACCAGCAACATGTTTAGAGTTGCACCTCTGATTCTTTATTCATCATACATTTTCATTGTATACAATGCAATACATATAGGATCTTGTGGCTTCCAAAACCCCTAATTCATTGACCCATATTAGTCAACAACCCTAATTCCTTAACTGGAATTAGAAAACCATTGACACTAACCATATGTCAAAAAACCACTAAAAATGGATGTAAAAGCTGCCAAAACTATTTGAAGGCTCCACCCCCATTGAACCCCCTGTTTGCTCAGTACAATGCAGTTACTAGGTTTGGTTGTGCAAAGAGTATAAAACATACCCAACATTCTCCAACTTTTTTTCTTTGCATACATGGTGTCACATGATTACATAGTCAACAATCCAGGGAAGCAATGCCCATTGTTTCTCTACACCAGGAGAACTTCTCGATGCTCATAGAATTTTCCAATGAATCTGCAACATTCTTCAAAGTTTCCACCTTCATCAAAAACACCTTATTTTCTTCAACCATGTCTCTCATAAAGTGATACTAAACATCAATATTATTTTTATTTGAATGATAAGTCAAGTTCTTCACCAGAAAGATTGCACTCTAACTGTCACAATTTATCCTTACAGCGTGTTATACCAACCCAATACTTGAACACAATATTTGTAATAATATTTGTTCCTTGCATGCATGAGTGGATGCCATGTACTTAGATTCTATAGTTGAGAGCGCCACTACGACCTGTCTTTTTCTCATCCAATTGATTTCTCCTCCAAACAGGTTAATCACATACCCACTTGTAGACCTTCTGCGATCTACATCTCCAGCTCAATTTACATCAACAAATCCATGTATGTCCAAAACTCTATCCAATATCAATCTTCCTTGGTATCACAATACATAAGTAGTATTATCACGCAAATACCTAAAAACCCTCTTTATTGTTGTCCAATGCTCCTTACCTGGTTTTGACATATACCTACTCAAAATTCCCACTACATTTACAATGTTATATCTCGTAGACATTATTGGATACATCAAATTGCCAACCGTACTAGCATACAGAACATTGGACATGTCCTCGTCATATTCATGTGTCTTCGTAAATTTTTCCACATATATCTTTACACCTACAGGAATAGGAACCCTGACCGGTTTACATCCCTGCATATTAAACCTATGAAATATTGTCTCAACATATTTCCTTTAATTTACCCAAAGCTTCATGTTTTCCTGATCTCTTTTAATTTCCATGCCCAAAATGAAATTTGCACCACCAAGATCCTTCATGTCAATTTTAGAGTACAATTGAGTTTTCACACCTTGGATAATCTCCTTTTCATTTCCTATCAGCAACATATCATTCACATACAATACCAAATGAATAATACAATCGACGACTAATTTGAAATACACATAGTGATCGGCTTTGCTCCTTATGAAGACAAGTCCCAACATATAAGTATCACTTTTTTATACCACGTGCTTGGTGATTGTTTTAACCCATATAGGGACTTTTTCATCCTACATAGTAGTTCTTTCTTTCCCTTCATTACAAATCTTTCTCACTACTTCATGTAGATTTATTCCTCCAGATCCCTATGTAGGAATTTTGTCTTCACATCCATCTGTTCTACTTCAAGTTTGTGAGCTCGATAGGAATTTGTAAATGATCCCACAAGTTGAATCTTTGAGTGACCAACGTGGAAAACCATTAGGTGTGGTTTCGACCCTCTTAAATGGTTTTTGCAACCAAAGTGATATGTCTCTAGAGTGTGGTATCTTCTAGCGTTTCTTGTTGTAGTCGTGCCCAAAGTTCAATATTTTGGGACTGTGAAACCTGAGCATGCTCACTAACTACTTTCATCTTCTGCAGGGACAGAAGATTTCACTGCATCTATGCATGTTGGGAAATCAGGGAATAGGCTTCATTCATAGTGGTGACCATGTAGATGTGGTCACTTAGAATGGCCACATATTGGCCCTGAGTTTCTGCATGCACGACCACTTCAGCAATGTGTAAGTCTTGTAAATTTTTCTAGGCCTCTTCAACCTCCTAATTCA
The DNA here is from genome assembly GCA_009831015.1 of Picea engelmannii. Taxonomy (NCBI): domain Eukaryota; kingdom Viridiplantae; phylum Streptophyta; class Pinopsida; order Pinales; family Pinaceae; genus Picea; species Picea engelmannii. Next base: position 116,219 of record ML780887.1, on the reverse strand, counting down.
CATGGGGTTCTTGTTGTAATTGAGATCGTGTGGCACCATGACTGGAAATTTATTGCTCGTAGTGGAGGCGTAACTAGCCTTGTTCCTGGTTGATGGATTACTAATGTTCATTGATATCATGGACCATGGTAGTGATGAACCTCTGGATATCCGTTGTAGGAACCTATGACAAATCCAACTCAGTTTTGGTTGAGAAAGAAGGGATTATTGAGAGTATATAGATATTGAGCACTCAATGAGGAATGGCTCCCAGAACCTCGATGGCGATATTAGATGAAGAGGGAGATTTTGGTAAGGAAGGGAATTAAAATGTTGGCCTAGAATATGCATCTTCCTAGTTATTTCATTGTGGGAGGCTTGTTGTATAAACCTGGGAATTATTTGTCATGATTTCAAATTCATATTGTATATCTAAGAAAGGAGGTTGGTATTTATTCAACCACCATGTAACTCTCGCTATAATATCCCTCATAGTAATACGAAAAGGAAGCATGGCTTTTGTTTTACCTGTAGTTTTGTGGGGCAATATCATGACATAGTGGAAATTGCATGTGAATCGAAGGTGATGCTCATACATGTGGAAGATGTGGGACGGGATGCAGACTCACTCAGCAAAATCATGCATGCAAATAGCTGGGTTGCAAACCTAATCACTGAATCATTGATTGCAGGGATGAGAATGTCATGTTTGCCTCTTCTTGTGTCGTATTTATAATAAACCTCCTCCAGCGGTACATCCTTTGTCGTAAGACTATGTTTTTTATTTTAGTTGGAAGTGGTCAGACATAGGGATGATTTTAAGAATGAAAATTTATTTTAAATTGTAGAAACCTTAGCGAATCTTACTAATCCTTCATATGCCAACTATAAATGTTTGGCGATATTTTTGTAAAAATATTCAAATTTCTAAGGATTTTATATAGTTTTTATAAAATTTTGGTGATTTTTAAGGTAAAATAATTTTATCCTATAGAATTTGGGCGAATCATTTTTAAAATAGTGAATCTCRTTTTTGAAAAAACCATGGAAAATTAGCCCATGAGCGAAATTTAGACCCTAAAATCATCCATGGGACTCAGACACAATACCCTCTGTATAATGGTATGGTCGATGAGATATGATTATTCCAACCAAAGGTATCCCCCTTGTACTCTTGTGATGAGGAGCTGAACACACGACTGCATGGCTTGGGCCTGATTGAAATGTGGGAATTTAAGGAGGGATAGGATCCCATATCTCTTTAAGGGTCATTCTCACTCTTGTGTTATCATTTTGTTAGTTCCATCATCTCATTGGATGACCTCTTTATATATGGAAACCTGAAGTTCAGGGAAATGGTGGGGGTCGCGGACATTATAATCGACACACTTGAGTAGGGGTAATTTTGTGAATGGAAGGCCTTGAAGTGGGACTTTGGAAGGTGGTATAGGATTAGGAAGTGGTTTATCTTTCATGGCCTTAGCTTTGGGTTGGGATTTAGGCTTGTATGATGATTCCATACCAGAATTGGTGGTAATGGCGTTGAACTATTCCTGAGGAATGGAAGGTGGGGAGTGGTGAAGATGATGAAGGGGTTTCTACAACATGGAGAAAAGAGGTGAGGAATTGGATGGTTGGAGTGGTTCTTAATGAATGAATCCATAATGATACTTGACTAGTCAGGCATGCAAATTTATTGTCCCATATTTTCATCCAATTGTATGGTACGTTGCCCCATTCCAGCAATTGGAGTTAGCTTGTTGGAGATTTTTTAGTCATAATTGCATTAATGTTGAGCTTTGTGTTGATTCTTGCAAGTAACTTTTTCCTTTATTCTAAATTGGGGAACTCATCCCCTTGCTAGAGGTGGTAATGAGTCATCATTCCTGAAATTGGGCGTGTGAGAACTACCTTCCACCTCGACCATTAAAATTACAAATATGTTGTCGCCACCATATCTTCAAAATTAATAAAGAAGTAGATGGCAGTACACATGCGCAAATTTACTTTTCAGGGGTGTGGTGCATGGTCCTATGCACCCCTATGGGATTTTATTGGCGGCTTAGAGGGATGGAGCAACCCTAGGTGGGTAGTGACGTATCTGTATGCAGGTGCAACCGGTCAGTTTATGCCCAAGGAGTAAGATGGTTGGCTCAGCCAATTCTAGTAGGATCCATTGATTATCCATTTCCTTGATAGTGGTCCTGGAGTGATATATGTGCTCAATGGGGTTGGGGAATAGATCGTCATGGGATCTTGAGGTTTGAATGCCTTTCCTAGTGTACAATTGGAGAACTTGGGATATAATGTGTTTCTTGGGTAAACTATGGTGAACATTCAGATACTAACCACACATGTTGCGACATTGGTTAACTATCCAACATCTTTCGTGGGGACATGTGTATTGACGAATGTTGACATCTGGTCAAAATATTTCCCACATGGATGCTTTGACAGTTTCCAATTCATGGTAAGGTTCTCGATGGGCACCCCACCACTGTGTAGGAATCCATAGGAGTAAAATATCAAGTGTGCAATCCCTATGATGCTCGGGAATGTGTTGTATCTGTTAGCACTCTGTGAACTTGCTTGGATGAGAAAACAAATGACAAAGGTAACCTACAAACCAACTTTAAGGCTGGAAATTAGCCTTTCCAACCCAGAGAGGGCTCTCTCCGAGACTTCGTCTTTATACAAGTTATGTCTTTGAATTGTCGGCTAGATTTAACACGTCCGTACATTATTTCTAGTTCTATTGGCAAGAGAATGAAAAACCTTGGGCCATGGAGTCAAATTCCAGAAAATGAGAGAAATAAATGACTTGGTGACTAAAACTTGAGAGGATAAAGGATAAGTAGGCAGCGGTCTTTCAGTTCGAAGTCTTTATGTGTGGCGAGAAAAAAGTACATAAAGTAACTCAGAGCACCACTGGAGATGAATTATGAATTTACTTAGAAGAAAACACAGCCATCTAAATGGTGAAATCTAGAGCACTGTGCGATGAATTCTAGACTTGTAAAATGTTTTGATTTAGAAAAAATACAGACATGAATATACATAACAAAAGAAGCACGCACATAAGAGAGGTCACAATACATCAAAACACTACCATTAGAATCTTTTCATCAAATTCTCAAGACCTTTGCATTAAACTTCAATCGGGTTCGAAAGTTACATTCAACAGTCATTGTCTACATTACTTTTCCAACCAGCCTGGCTTACATTGAAAAGATCCAATATACAGAAAAGGATGTGTCACTTGGGCTGCCCTTCCCCCCCAACTACTATTCCTATAAATTAGGCTCTGATTATTCTATGTCAGATGATCCTTTAAATGGAACTTTACTAAGAATAGAAACTTGATTGTACCCAATCATGCAATAACCGACGTATTTTCCATGATAGTTCGCTCATCAAAAAGATTCCATCGTTAAGAAGTGATGTGTCGGTGCTTCCCCTTTGAAAGGTTATCTAGATGATCAAGTGCTTTGTCAGACTCCTACCACCCAGTGTAACGAATTTGATTGATGTTGTGCAATCATTGGTTGAGGTATGCATGTGGTGGGTAACTACAGATTGTCACCTATGTTTCCAACACAACAACTCCAGTCAAGGGACAATGCCTTTCTTTAAAAGTGTTGTGTGTTCAACCTACACTTGTCCCTCATGATAGGTGGTTTTCCAGCATCTACGCGTTGTATATCCTCCACATGGGTACATGTCAGAGTCCCTACTTCCCAGCAGAAAATAGGACACGAGGAGAAAAAATATTGCACCATGTTCGAAAAGACAAAAATGGGGTTGGGTCAATTATGTTTCTGGCCTCATCTGCAGTCTTGATATTTGAAGAAATTTCTTGAGAGACCAGTTGCACCTTTTCATATTCTTTACCTATCTTCACAAAATTCCATTCCCCTTCAGCTTCGTTTGAGCACTGGCTAGAGCCATGCAGATGTTTTCCATGGACGGTCCACATTCCTTGAAGTGCTCTGCAATTCTCTCCTCTGACATTTTTTGTGTTTTTCACACTTGGATGATCATGTCTTGTGCTTCTCTGAGTTGCCTCTTGAGCCAAGTCGCATTCCCTTCTAGGGTCTCTGATGTTGATTTCTTGACGGTACTTTCCACTAAATTCTTTCTCAACTACCTGTTCTCTTGGTTTAGCTCAGCAATAGTGAGTTTCACTTTCTTTAGTTGTTGCAACGTCTCACAAATATCCGTGTCTTCAGTGTCCGTCCTTCTCTGTCTGTCGAAGGTTTCTCGGCTTGAAACTCCGGCAGGTTCCAGCTGAATAGCACACATGATTAACTCCTCAGCGAACGATTTGGCGCACGGCTCGCTCGGGGCTTGGGCCTCCCCGATTTCTCTATTCTTCCTTGTCCTGCCTCTTTTCTGGGGTATCGGTTGTTAGGGGACAAGGCTTCCATTGTATTTCCTTTTTCTACAACCCTTCCTATTATCGCCTTCGCGTTGTGAGATGTTGTTTTCACGTGGGTAGAGGGGGATATCCTTTGGGATCCCTGGGGATGTCGGCTAAAAGAAGAAACAAATCCCATATCTTTCCCAGTCACCTTAATTCCTCAACTATAAAAAAATTTGATTAATGAGATATGGGATAAGTTATTCTTTGGTTGGTTTGCTTCGGCTTGGACGTTGTCCGCCATTCCTCGGAGGCTTTGGTGCAAGAAGAAAGGAAATTTCAATGACCTCCTTCCTATGAAATGCATCAACAATATGATGTGATGCGAGTGTATTCTGTCATACCCTCTTTGATAGGTGAAATATTTTCTGATCACCCTCGAGAGTTTCTGAAAAGGCTCATGTAGATACCAACTTGGAACACCCATTTCGATTTTCTCATTTAGGCAGTTTGGTTTGATTAATTCTTCGTAGCATAGCATGTCCAAAGGCATGCCTTTAGACCACCTTTCACCATGCAAAGGGATCTTCTTCATGGCTAACAAAGTTTCCTCTATCACCTAGAATGTGATTCCTGCAATAACCGCACAAAACCCATTAAATCTGAGTGGGAAATGTTTCGCCAATTTCACATTGTATCCTTGGATTTTCTTGCAGTAGAGCATGCATCCGACCTATTCGAAATATGCTCTAACATTTGGATCTTCATTTATCAATGCCAAGTTTTGAGGCTCGAACCTCACAGTTCTTCCACTCTGTGCCCCTTTCCTTATGTTTTGGGATGTCATCATGGTGCAATGTGTGTTTGTTCTACATGAGTGGTAGTGAAGATTCCACCCCCTTCGTGCGGCGAATGGATAAACATATTCTTAGCCCAGAACCGTCGGAGGGGCATTAGAGGAACTTTTCATGATAAATGAGAATGACTTTGGGGATTCACTGCATGGACCCCAGGCACCACGAAGACTCTCAGTGTAGGGACGGGTTGATGTTGTGACAATGTTGATGACAGGTTCGTCGCAGTAGGGGAGTGAAAAATAGAATTTGGGCGTGACAAGAAATCTGAGGATGAGGGGATGACCGTGAGAGGACTTGTCGTCTGAAAAACTAACTTTTGACCAATTTCGACCGGCTCAAACCATGATTTAAGACCTTCCAAACGAGGCAATCTTGACCGACTCGGTTTGTGACATAGTTGATGGCAATCGGCTTTCCCACAGTGAGAAACTCAGGGCTCGCGGAAATATTTGCATATGACGCATAAACTCAGCTAGTAAATAGAATACATGCAGAGTAACTAGCATTTATAATTGAATGAGTGAGGGATGGAATCATGAAAGGGGACACTGAATCCATGGTGATGAGAAGTTTTGAAATAGGCCAAAGATTTGCACAGCACATTCGCGCGATGAGTACACTTTAGAGTGTGTAAAGTATAGATGATAAGAGCTGTAGAGTATACGTGATATGAGCGTCGTGATTTCTTATCCTTTCTGACTTCATAATGAGGTGATGATGGTCGTTATATCTGTCGACATGACTCTTATTATAAAAACTTTCTTTGACCTTTGGCACGTAAAATCTCCTCTTCTGACGGGACCTGACCTTTTGGGAAAATACCTTTATCATTTATACATGTTTGATTTTGACGTCCCTTCTAGACTCCAAGGGCCAAACCGACCACTTGTTGACTTTGACCCATCCGTTTTTCAATACCTGACCTCACACGCTTTGACACATGGACCATGACTCGTTTAAGAATGACTCTAATTGAAAAAGTGATGGAGCTAACAGTATCCATGCAATAAGTGTGTACACAAGCTCTGATCCATCGTATCGATATGATCCAAACTCTTCCTCGTGCTCTTCTGCAGAGATATGCACACACCTCCTTGTTGATACTTCATATAGCTTGGTTTTCCATCAATCCATGAAATCCTTAGAATATGTTTCATAAGACTTAAAACTTCTCCATATTAACTCTCCATCTATGGTGAGGTTGATGTAGTATTCCATGCGGCCTGTGATCTTATTAATATTTTTAATGATTGAGCTTCGTGAATCCTCATCTACCATCTCATTGTACATGTCACCTTTGTATGGATCTATGGGTGTGACCATGCATGGGGTGTCTATTTCAAATGAAATCTACCTCTTCTTCAAGTTCAACACCACATTATTATCAAAGGCCCAGTCAATGCCAATTAATGTAGGATATGGATCAAATTAATCCATAATTTATATCACCTCAAAGTTCACCTTCGTTTTTACTCCTTCTATGTTTACTTCCACCTGCTCCAGTGGTCTGATTGGATATATATTTTATTGATTGTCCAATCGTAGTTGGATGGGAAACCAAAAAAACTTTGGGTTACCCATCACCTCCCAATATTTATTTATGAAAATATTCACATCAAAACCCATATCCAACATGACTCCATCCATGTCATAGCCACCAAGTTATGTTGTCATCTTAAATTCTCGGCCAATGCACTTTTTCTTGCTGACCTGACATACATCTCTTTATGGAAATGGGGATGATAGTTTTTCCTCAACTCCTTGTGCCTTCATTCAAGTGGCTAACATATGTTTCAACTTACTTGCAGCTTATGTTTCATTCAGCAGTCGTAAACAAAAATGTAAGAAAGAACTTACTTGGTCTTCATATTCTTCCTTGCGACCTAGTTCATGCAATACTCCTACGCATTTCCATTCCTCCCGATGATGTTATTCATATGCTCTCTACTCATCACGTCGTAGTTCAGTATGTCTATGATATTCTTTAATTGATCATTGCTTCGTGTGATGTACTTCTTCATGCACGCGAGCTTCCTCCAAAGATATTTGTGTCATGCACTGCAATTCCTCACGCGTGTGAGCTTCTTCCAGTGACCTTTGTGTCGCATGTTTTACCTCTTCATAGATATAAGCTTCCTCCATAAAACTCTATGTCACCCTTTGTACTTCTTCCCAGATATGAGCCTCCTCAAGTGACCTCTAAGTCATGCACTGCAGTTCCTTGCAGCTCTTTATTCTTATAGTGCTCTATGTGCATCATGCAAGAACTATTTTTTTTACAGCATCAAACCTTGGAGGGGGTTGAGGTTCCTTCCTTATATTCCCATCTAGATTTTGAACTAAGACTTCACCATGATCAAAGTCTACTCCTGTCTTTTCTCCTTCCCGAGTTACTACCCAGACATTCACCTCCCCATTCTTCTTCTTATTCTTGCGCGGCTCTGCATGCACATTTTTGCAATAGCTCTATTTTTCTTCCCACTTTTTCAACAAGTCGGGACAGTCTTCGGTGACATGCTCAAGACTATAGTAGTATACATAGAGTACGTCTGGTTTGGTACAAAACCTTGATACATGACTAATATCTCTACAATTAAAACATGTGGGGGTCTACCTCATCCTCCACCGTCTCTTCGATTGTGACCATGCCAATATCCACCTCGGGGACCTCCTTTGTATCTACCTCTTTCCACACCATTGCATTCACCACCCTTTTTCTCTTCCTATACCCAGAATGCATCACAGGGATTATCTCGCATCAACTGGAGTGAGAGGAAGTTATTGACGTCATGCTCAACATATTTACAAAACTCATAGAATGGAGTATGAGTCATCATATGGTAATTCTATAAATTTGGAAAATGAGGTGGAATATGGCCCCACTATCTGCATATCTCACGCCATTTCATCTCCCCAGATAGAAATGGATTAGGTGTGCTCGTTGCCACATAATTTGGAAGGACAGGGAATTCATCTCTTTGATACCCTTCTGAGTGACAGGTGGTACACCATATGTGCTCGTGCACGACCTTCATCTTAGCCATATCTTGCAATTTCATTATCAGTTTGGCTAGTTACGACTGCACCTGTGCCAAACCTGTCAATGTCTTTTCCCCTCCTGGTGTAGTTTCTAGACGCACGGTAATTTCTACCACCTCCGCTTGAGTCATCACCTTTTGCTAGGTGAATGAAACTAGAATGTGGGGAATTAACCCTACAATAAACCTTTGTCTGTGTTGCACGTCCTATATTTGGAATGTCAACCTATCCAATAAAATTTTAAACCAGTGTTCATAATCCCATACAGTCTCACCTTCCTTTTGTTTGATCTCTTTTATCTTTGTAATACATTGGGACTCTGACTTAGGTTTTTGGAACTCCCTAAGAAAATCCTGCTTAATGTCATTGTGTTAGGCCTGGGACATCGGATTTTTCATGGATATGGGAATTCCCAAGTACTTAAATGAAGTCCAAGATTCTTGATAGGGGAAGATTAATATTCTAGATATAGAATGGAGGAGGTGAGGGATAGAATTCCAACCAAAAATATTAATTTTGTGGTTGTTGATATTTCCCCTTGATGCATTTGTAAACAAATATAAAATGGATTTAATTCTCTCTAGATGATGATAGAAGATCCTCCCAATAGAAGAGTGTTGTTTGCAAACTAGGAGTGATTCGAGATTTTGACCCCCTAATCAATTTCAAGCCTATTAAATTTCTACATAGCATTTTAACCTCTAATTTCCTTCTCAAGGATTCAACCATGATTATGTACAAGAGAGGAGAAAGCGGGAAACCTTTCCTTATCCCCTTAATTCTCCTAAAGAAGGAGGTGGGCCTCCCATTGAACAAACAAGTTATCCATGGACCACTTATGCATGAAGGGATTCATGTAATAAAAGAAGAGCAAAAACAAAAATTAAATAAGATGTCAAATAGAAAAGAATGTCTTAATTTATCAAATTGGCCATGTCAATTTTTATAATAATTTCTTTGTCCCTATTTTGTCAAATTGAGTGAATGACTTCCTGAACAATGATTATGTTGTTCACAATTTGATGTTTTCGCATGAATCCTCCCTAATTGTCAAATATTATCTTGACTAATACCTTTTTTAACATGTTTGTGATTATCTTAGTCAAAATCTTGTAGGAAGCATTGCTTGGCGATATTAGACGAAATATAGTCTCTTTATGGATGAGAGATACAAATAAAGAATTTGTATTCCCGCCAAGTCTAAAATAATTTTGGACATATTGTGGCATCCTTTTTAGGTATGCCTTTATAATGTGCTAGCAAGCTCTGAAAAATGGATAGAGAATTTTTCAGGTCCGATAGCTTTGGTAGGGGCCAGACGTCAAATAGCATTGATAATTTTTCTTTCTTCAATTATCTGCATATGTCTAGCATTTCACGTTGAGAGATGACCAAGGGGATCTATTCTAGCATCTAGGTTGTAACAAATAGAATAGCCCCTTCTTGTTCCTAATATAAGCACTCAAAATGATTCTTGGTAGCCCCCTTTATTTCCTCCAAAGAGTTAAGACGCAATCCATTTTCCATTTATATTTATTTAATAATGGTGTTAAGCATTTTGGCCTTTTCTTTCCTATGAAAGAAAAAAGTGTTTTTGTCCCCAAATTTCAACCACGAGCTGTGGGATTTTAATATCCATGTTTCTTCTTATATTTTGAATGCTTTGTGCAATTTTTGAGATAGAAGGATTTCAATTTTATATAGATCGCAATCTATTTTTCATCCTCCATTCATGCTTGCAAATTATCTAGCTAGATTTGTATCTGTGCCTTTTCAGTTTCTAGAGGGGTGTAGGAGTGCTTAGCCAAGTCCCTGAGAGCCAATTTTACAACTTTGAGTCTTTGTTCCCATATAAATATTTTGTATCCAAAAATCCACTTTTGTTATTCAATTGTTATTATTCTCATCATTGAGGGATTTTGAAGCCAAATGGGGTTAAACTTAAAGGGGAGGGGACCAAAATTTTGAGACTTTTGCAACTGCAGGGCAATGGGTTTATGATCAGAAGTGGCATAGGGGATGATTCTTCAAGAGATAATGTTATCTTGAAGGAGAAAATAATTATGCATAAGAAATCAATCAAGTATAAATGGGATATGACCTAGGTCAAGCCTCTTATTTGACTAGCTATACTTCCCTTTTATGGGCTTCGTGTATATCACATTCCATTCTCATACGATATCTTCCATTTTTTCTCATAATGGATTTGGAACTATATTTACACCTTTTTTTTTCCTTTTTTTTTAGAATTGCATTGAAGTGTCTAGTGATGATGCAATTTTGAGGGTGTGTTGTGTCTTATAAGGATGATAAAGTGTTCTAATAGTCCTATTTTTCTTTATATGGTGCCAATATGTAGGTAATGAAAATGTTGATCCGCTTCCTTGAATATTGATGGATGAAAATTATTAGCATCCAATGTTGGTTTTGGAATGAAAAATATTGGATAATAATAGGGTTGTTACATAGAGTACATAATCCTTCAGAGGCTCCCCTTGAATCAACGGCTATCCCTTCACACTTTTTCCATTGGAGCCTACTTACTTTTAAGGCATTTGAGGCCTCTAGTTTTGTCTCCTAGAGAAGGAGGATAGTGGGGTTCTAAGATCTTATCAAATATCTCATTTCTTTCTCTTTGTATCTACTACCCATGCCTATGCAATTCCAAGAGATGATATTCATTATTTTTATGTGGGTTTTTAGCTCCCACTATGCAATGGAGCACTATCTCCAATATTTTTCAAGTTTTAGATCTAATTCCTAAATATTTCTCTATGGTTTTCTGGGTGCCAAAAAAAATTTATTTATTTATTATCTCTTCTCTCTTCTCTTTGGTTGGTTTTATTCTAGATTTATTGGGTTTCCTTTCTTCCACCTCTCCTTCTTCCTTTTCATCCTCTTCTGACTGTTAATGGGATTTTCCTAGGTTAAGATGTCTGAAGGGTGTTATTGTTTTCCTAGGATGTTGTCTATGTCTTCTAATATGTCTAAGAATGTGTCCTCATTGACGGTGGGGGAAAACAGATCCTAGATCTCAAACAAAGGGGGTTTCCTGGATGGAAGTGTTAAAATTTGAGGGAGGTTAGGGGAAGGATTCTAAATGGCCAATATTTCTAAGAAATGTATTGGTTCATACTGAGTTAATACTTCATACATTTTATTTGAGTGCTCGAAATACCTCCCTTTGTTGATTCGGAGACTTCTAGTTCTAAGATGGAGGATAGATTATCTAAGGAACTGCTTCTTGAGAATGAGAGATGGCATGCATGGGTTCATTTGAAGGCAAGGGACCTGAGGTATCCAAGAGGCCAAATGTTGAGGGAGAAAATATGGGGTTCAATGAGGAAGTTGGTTTTTTAGAGCTCAATGTTTTCTTTATTGTTTACCATTGTTCTTCTCTATCATGAGCTAGTTGGGTTTCCTGAGTGTTTTTTTTTCACTCTTAATGAAATTCCTGTTGATACTGAGAGGGGGGTGAATCAGTATCAAGTACAATTTAAAACATTTTTCAACTTATACTTAAACCATTCAACTATATCCAATGAGCAATGAACAATAGTATAAGAGTTACACCAATACACCATAATACACCATGCACAATATATGAGAAATAATCAATAGTTATTGTTCAAGGGAAGTAATGACTTCCAAAGGTAGCTATAGATTACAAATGTAAAGGGAGGGATAAACCTCCAAGAGGAAGATACAATCCTCCAATATCAAGAGAGATTTGAACTCTTCATCCTTACCCCTTCATTCCACCCAAGAATATATGAGAGATAATAAAAATTTACATTAAATCATCACCATCAACCAATCATTACATAGAACCTGATAATGCTTCCTGAGACTTCTTCAATTTCTACAATTCTTCAATTCTTGGATTACTCTGATCTTGTAGATAATATTACTCAATTTATTCTCTGAAACTCCTCCAATTTTCACTCCTTGAATCCTCCCCAAAAAGAGGTTATAGAAAGAATGGTAGACTTTATTCAATTTTGGTCTATTCAGGAGAGTGAACTTGCACGGAATGCCCCACGCTCAATAATTAACATACGGTTCTAAAACCCACACACAAGAAACTACAGTTTGTAATCTTTCCAATGAAATTTGTCCCACTTCATTTGGATTCTCGATGAAGAATTTATGATTGTTTTACCCGGAACACTTGTTTATTAACTAGCTTCAGGACTGGTCACAAACCCTATCTTCCACAAAGTGTATCTCCATAATTATAGCGAATCAAGAGATGAAATTTTTACCAAAGGTACCTTGATATGTCTTCTCAATACCATAGTGATTTCACCATATGAATCATTCTAGAAAAAAAAGTTATAGCAAAAATGGTAAGATGACCTGAAAATAACATACCTTAGAACCATCACCAAAAGACTTCATCCTCCCTTGAAATCCGGCCTTATTTATTTCTTATTTCCTCTGAAATTCGACTTGTATCAAAATGAATGTCTAATGATGTTTATTTATACCATTTATGTCACTTCATTTTAACATTAGGGCTGACCTGACACTTTCTTATTTTGTAATTCTTTTCTTTAATTATCTTTAGG
>ML780887.1:70545-100937 GCA_009831015.1 Picea engelmannii | reverse complement strand
TTTCCAATCAAATTTATCCAACTTCATTTGGATTCTCGATGAAGAAGTTATGACTATTTTACCCGGAACACATATTTATTGACTAGCTTCAACACTGGTCACAAACATTATCTTCCACAGAGTGTATCTCCATAATTATAGTGAATCAAGATCTGAACTTTTTATCAGAGGTACCTTGATATGTCTTCTCAATACCATAGCTATTTCACCATCTTAGTCGTTCTAGAAAAAAAATTATAGAAAAAATGGTAAGATGACCTAAAAATAACATACCTTAGAACACATCACCAAAACACTTCATCCTCCCTTGAAATCCGGCCTTATTTACTTATTAGTTCCTCTGAAATTCGACTTGTATCAAAATGAATGTCTAATGATGTTTATTTATACCATTTATGTCACTTCATTTTAACATTAGGGCCGACCTGACAATTTATTATTTTGTAATTCTTTTCTTTAATTATCTCCAGGGCCTACATGTACTTCCTTCTTCAATTCACTTTGTCGTCTTCAAAAATTCATTTCTCCTCAACCATGAGGATCCACGTGACGTGCCACATACCACTGGAAACAACATGATGTATACTATCCATTCATGGGTGTTGTATATGCATGTGCATTGTCCTTCATGTCCAAATACCTTTATCAATCTTGTGGTCCAAATACCATGACTAGGGTTGACATCAATGACAACAACCAATCTTCCAACAATTCCCAAATTCATGATAGATATTACACTTGAATGTTACTCATAGTCCAGAGGTTGGATATGTTTCCAATTATCCAACTTTAGAAGGATTTCTTTAGGAAGCCCCTTTTCGAGATCAATTTCTACAAAGATCATTGCACATGCAAATATGTCGTCTTTAGGGTTAGACTTGTCAATGTAACAGCCCAATGTGTCTCCAATGGTGCACATTGTATCCTCATTCTAGGAGTGCAAATCTAAGTGCAAAAGTCGAACCCATACTAAAATAGTGGAGGGGACGTCAATCTTAGAATTGAAATCTAGGGTACATCTATTTATATTCATTCCTCTTGTGTCAAAAAAATAAGGCACATTCCTAAAAATGAGATTCCCATCCTCCTTTGATTCAAACAAAAAAGAATAAAATCCCTTTCGTAGAAGTACTGAGTAATTTTACCTATGATCAAGACTTGTCATTTTTTCTAGAACCAAATTGTCATGGATCTTGGAGAAGGATAGATGCTAGTGAATTGTCCAACTAGACTTTGTTCTACCAAAGCCAAAGCCATATGTTGAGACAAAGAAGAGAGAGGGAGACCTCGTGGATATTGTCAAGCTTCTTGATAAAACACGATGGTTTGGATTTTTGTGGTCTTTATCCCCAATCCGCCAACACTTTGAAACTTGACCTAAGGTAGAAAAGAGGAGGTTAACAATTCATCCTCTCAAAAACCCAAGCTAGACCCAATTATATTTTCCAATAGCCTAATATATATCCCTATACATGATGCCTCGAATTGCATATTTCTATAAAACTTGCACAAAATGGGATTTTAATCCCACTATTCATCACCCAAAAAAAAATTGAAACCTATAAGTTGAACAAAAATAAACAATATAAATCGCAACACTAAGGACAGGAAATGTAGGTCAACCAACATGAAGATATCTCAAGGTATTAGAAAAATCCAAAGACTTTACTTGATCTAAAAAAAGGTATTAGAATTAGGTTATGCAAACTAATGGATCCATTTACCTAATAAATGGCATACTTTGAGTTCCCCATCACCTAAATGCATGTGATACCTTGTTCCACACCCATCCTAAATGCATAGAATTAGATCACACCTATAGCACCACATAGTCCAGGCCTACCTTGACATGCTCCATCAAAAAAATCCAATCGTTGGGGCTTGTCTACCTCCAAGTTTCCCGCCTATCTTGGAATTTTCAACTTTGGATCAAGTTTAATTCCTTAAAATAAAAAATTTATTTGATGTTGAACTTGAAAAGAAGAAGTCTCTTTATCTTTGAAAATGATTGCATTCCTAGCTAACCATATAATTGAGGATACCACTAAGGGAATGAATATATAATTTTTTATATCGCACTCATCAACCCAATTCCATCTACCCTTACCACCAATTAGCAAAATAATAGAACCCAATACCACTTTTGTAAAGTCACAGTGTGCCAACAAATGACCAATGTCTTCTTCATATTTTTCAAGAGGACATGTCAGTTCTATGTCTTCCTTGCTAAGGACAACCACATAAGTATTATGGATTTCATAAGTGACTTAAATTTCCATATTTTAATCCATGGCAAGGTGATTCCTCATTTTCTTCCTCAATAATGGCCTTGTAACCTAAACTTGAAGTATACTTTCCATTTGTTGTATTTTTAGACCACACTGGACAATCATCCTCCTTTCTTAATTGGATATAGTCCTAGTATAGCCCATGAGCCAATGCCATCCAATTCTTAGCAATAATTCCTTCTAATCATATAGTCCCTACCTTCTTACACCGATGTTGCCACATATTAGTGCTCAATGGGTCTGCAAAATCAATTAGAGCAATGATACCAAGATCATTTAACCTATTAACCATATTATGGGGGAGATGAAAGTTCCCAACACATCCCATCCAAGGGTCGGGTTACAATATCACCACTTTACTATCACCCACTCTTCGAGCAAAGCAATTCCCTATAAGAGAAAAGGATTGAACTAAATATTTATATAGTATCGAGGCATTGAAGAGTAATTTAATTGGAATCATGATCCATTATTTGAAAGATATTGGGTCTGTTAGCAACATTACTTGTCTTAGGCGTAGGGATATCCAGGTCTGCAGGTTGCACAAGGAGTTCCCAAGCGCAGCGCTCAGAAGAATTCCTTTTCGGACTTAAAATCAAGCGAGTGGGCATTTCATTCTTCAGCAAAAAGGATTTGGCGACAGAGCAGAGCAGCGGTTAATGGGTAATTGCAGATTAACCGAGTTGCACCAAGTATAGCGCAAAAAGGTTTTAAGGAAGTCAACGGTCGGAATTCTTGGGGAGGCACTCACGAAGTTACGAGGGTCGTTGATCGTGAGCAGTTCAAGCACAGCGTTATTTCTTGAACTTGGGGTTTGTGAGTTCGAAGAGAGGACCATATCCTTTGGTTGCGCGGGATTCTGAGTTGCGAAAAGTGTCCAGAGGAGGTCAATCGTCACTGACCATCGCGTCTCGGGACTTCACGAGGGGAGAATGCCAAAGTCCAATACTCCAACTCGCGAGGTCATGAGTAGCGAGAAGCGCTAGTACTTGGGCCCTAGCCGACGGTTACATATGGAGAGCGCTGACCAGAAAAGGAGCCCTACCCGTATCGCCATCTCAGGAAGCGATAATTTGGAAAAGAGGAGCTAAGGGTCTCCGACCCGCGAACTCATGAATCATGAAACACAAAGAATTTTTAAAATGACGGGCCCACAACATCACCGAAAGTATTATGGGCCATATGATCAAAAGGGGGTACGTGGTGCGCGATTAGGCTCTGTCACCTCTTCGCGTATCATGACTTTGAATAATGAGAATCAACCTCCTCCTAGCTGCGAGACGTGAAGCACCCAAAGTACTCAGGGGTTGGGCTCGCGGTCTTGGCGACCGGTCACTTGGGGAAAGAAAAAGAGTTGTGCCAAAGGATCGGATGCTGGGTTTAGCCGCAGGAAGGATCATCGGGTTCTCCAAAATCTAGTTTAGCTCGATCTTGATATTAGTCCTCGCCAAAAATAAATGGAGGTGAATGGAGGTAGTTGAAACCTCAGCTCACTCATTGAATGCAAGGCATGGATTTTCGGTAGGCAGTCTGCCCGAGAAGGTCCTGTACATTGATGTTCTCCAAAAAGGGGTCACGTTGAGTTCTCATCTGACCAAAGAAAGTTTTCACATGCCATTTTGGCCTTTAATGTTTCAACTACCTCCCCTGCAAAGGCCATGCGAAGTTAAGGAGACGTCTGACGAAGGGTTTCCATCCAAAGTTTGATTGAAGAGACGTTATGCCTTGAAGGGCGAGCGCGCCTCTGTTGGGAAAATCTGTCCGAGTATATGTACTCAGTTTTTGCATTTTTAAAATTATCGATGGTAGAGCGAAGCTCCCAATTATAAAGTTTTAACACACTCTAGTTCTCTGGTTATGCATCTGTATGTAAGATTTCTTGTTTAATGACAGACAATCTTCTCATCCCATCTAGATTTCATCTCATACTGAGAGAGTTCGTGATCGACTGAGTCGCACGAATTATTGCAATTATGTTATGATAAAGGATTTATTGTTGCATTGTTGTATTCTCTGGTTTTCTGCATTTGAATGTAAGAAGATCTTGCGTTTAGATGTTTTCTCCTACAGTCTGTTAGAAACCTGATGTTTATGACAGACCTTTGCAGTTCTCTTATACAAGTCTTCCCCCTACTCACCCTTAATACAACTTACTGTCTGAATTTTATCTAAGACCTCACTTGCCTATGCATGCCTGGCCTAGTTTCGGAGTTAGAACCACACCGTTTTGAGTTAACTTCCATTCGATCACCCCTTTTTATAAACAAATCATGACATAAACTGATGGTCGTCGGGCTCTGCTTCTGCTGCAATTCAGGGGTGATTTCTGATGCTAACATTCTCTGGTGTCGTTGCCAGGGACGAAGTTGAAAATTTTCCCCGGGATTGAACGACATTGAGCTTCTGATTCTGAAGGTGCATCAGGCATCAGAGCCTTTGAAGATTACTACTGTGCACCTGGCGACTCCATTGTGATGATTCCACTGTGGTGAACCTATTGTATTAATTCTGGCTTTCAGAGGTAGACACACGCGGTCTCATCCACAACTGCCTCTAGCTACACCTAAAACTGATCCGGAGGTGGTTCTCAAAAAAGGAAAGGCCTCTGAAGAGGAAGATTCTACCATCGAACCAGGTAATCTGCCATCTCCTTCTATAGGAACTCCATTTTCTCTTCCTCAGTTTCTCAACAAACCTCCTTTCGAGGCTTCCCGTTTCCTAAATTTTGGGAGTGTTCCTGCTGAGTTTTCCCCTCCTGGTCTGGCATTAGAGGGAGAAACCCTTGTCACTCCCCTCTCCTCTGAAGTTGTACTTTGGCGTAGACCCAGGACCGCTGAAGATTTCTCCACTCCTATATTTACCACTCCTCCTCTTGTTACTGTTACCACTCCTGCACAAAGAGGAGCACCTACTGACTTGAGCTCGTTATCCTTCTCCTTAAACCCCCTTTTGTTTCCCATCCCACTCCGAGACTCATTCCCAGTAGCCCCTTCACGAACTCCTTCTCCTCCAAGTTCTCCTCCACGTAATATTCCTATGGCTGGTGCTAATCCCCCTCTAAATAGAATGGATTCCATAGTCGCTGCCAGATATGCTCCCTTAATCCTACCCCATCCTATGAATCCTCTCCCTACTGGAGATTACTTGAAGTATATGCCCTAGTTCACTGGGGAAGGGGACATAACTGCGGAAGAGCACCTAGCTACTTTCTACAATTATGCAGACAACCTGAACATTGAAAATGAAGATGTCTGGATGAGAGTCTTCGTTCAGAGCCTGGATGGTGAGGTGAGAAAATGGTTTAGAGGATTGGCCCCCAGATCTATTGTTGGGATCGAAGCTCTAGATAGTGCTTTCCTGAGGCAGTGGGGAGATAGGAAGGATTTCATGTATTACATGACAGAGTTCGGATCTTTGAAGAATATGGAAGGAGAGTCTGTCTCTGACTTCTCCAAAAGGTTCAATAAGATGTATAATAAAATTCCTGCCGAAATAAAACCCTCAGAAGCCTCAGCCAAGATTTCTTATGCTAGAGCGTTTGGTCCCGATTTTTGTCTTTTATTGAGAGAGAGAAGAGCCACCTCCTTAGCTCAAATGCAAGATGTGTCCATAGAAGTGGAATCCAATGTATTAGCATCTGATAGACTGAGGAACAAGGCTGACGTAGACAGGAGAAAGGGAAGATCTGAAGCCTCAACTTCTAGCCCATCGGTGCCCCACCCTCAAGTAGATGAACTGACCAAGATGGTGAAGTCTCTGTCTGCAGAGATGGAGAGAATGAAGGTGGAGGGGAGGAAAGCATGCAAGGGCCCTCAAAACACCAAAAAAAAAGGAGGTTCCAGGAGGCTAAACAATACCACTTCCCCGACCGTGCAAAGAGAGAAGGGAAGAGACAGAGAGGACTAGAAAATTCAGGCCCCTTTCCAAAACAATTTTGTGGTCAAGGAAGAAGAAGGGGAAACATATGAGCTTGATCCTGAAATCCACTACTTCGAAGACACTCCTCCTTTCCCTCATCTCACTCAATCAGCATACGAGGAGTCTCTCATGGATAGACAGCTAAATGAACTGAGCAAGGGAGACAAGACTAGTGGCAGCCAAGGCAGGTATGATCTAAGGTCTAAGAAAAAGACAGTAGCACCTGAGGTTCATGAGTGGTTCACTAGAACAGACAAACCTGCTAATGAAGTAGCAGACAATCATAGAGGTAAGAAGACCCGACCCCTCTCTCCCATAGTCCATATTCATGTTCCTGAAATAAGAGAAATCCATAAGCTTACATCTTCTTTTAATTTCGAGCATGAAATTCAAAAGATTAGGATCCCTATGCCCCTGACCGAATTGATTAAACATGAAGGGTTCAAGAAATGCTTCTCTGAGATTTTACAGTCTGAGGTCTCATGCCTTCCCATAGAATCCATCAATTTTCAAGACGAAAAGCCTGCATTTATTCTAGGTCCTATGGTAGAATACAGGAATGACTCATCCCCTCCCTTCTACACTTCCTTGAACATACATGACAAGGTACTGCACAACTGCTTGATGGATTCAAGGGCTTCTCATAACCTCATGCCCAAAACTGTCATGGAAGAATTAGGGCTAGAAATCACCCGAGCCTATCATGACCTCTATTCCTTTGACTCCAGGAAAGTTAAATGTCTCGGGGTTATCAAATACTTGATCGTGACCTTGTTTCAGTTTCCCATGAAAAGTGTGGTCATGGATATTGTAGTGGCTGATGTCCCCCCCAAGTTTGGTATGTTGTTGTCAAGATCCTGGATAAAAATACTGGGGGGGGATTTGCAGATGGACCTCACATATGCTACTATCCTAGTATTTGGAGGAGAACATAGGAGGCTATATAGAGAAGCCCAGGTGTCCTACATAATCAGTGATGAAGCTAATCCCACCAACCATCCCATTTTTGCCTTGGACACTGATTTAGGTTCCATTTTATTGCAACTCACTCATGCTCTCGAGCCCCCTCTTAAAATCAGAGAGAAGCCCACCACTCCTCATGAATTTCCTTCCTCCATCACCCCCGTCTGGAAAATGTTTTTTGATGGAGCATGTTCCAGGGAAGGCGCTGGTGCTGGGGTGTTTTTTGTGTCACCTTCTCAGGAGACCATATCCCTGTCATATAAGCTAGAATTTGAAACCACCAACAATGTGGCAAAATATGAAGCTCTTGTTCTGGGTATGAGGGCTGCAAAAGAAATGGGAATTAAAGAGATAGCAATATTTGGAGATGTTGAGTTGATTATCCAGCAAGTCAGAAATGTCTATCGCGCTAACAATCCCCAGCTCAGAAATTACAGAAATGAGGTATGGGACCTGGTTGATAGTTTCTTCTTGGCTTTTAACATTTCTTTCATTCTGAGGGGGTAAAATACTTCAGCCGATTCTTTAGTTGTCTCAGCTAGTTTGCTCAAAGTTCCTCTGCCGCCTATGGTCAAATATGATGTTGAGATAAAATATAGGCCCTCTATACCAGACAATGTCAAGCATTGGAAGGTATTCGAAGATGACCTGGAAATCAAAAAATTCCTCCAATCCATTGATGAATTTTTTGCGTTGCACATTGATCAAGATCCCGACACGAAAGGTGACCCTCACCTTGAGGTGTTTTTAAATAAAATTGCTAACCACCAGATTATTCATCTACCTAGCAATCACATTCTGAGGGGACTAATTCCTTTAGAAAGATTGTTCGATGGGAATGAAGTGGCAGTAAAGGGTAGGGTTTCAGATGAAAATGTTGACACAGCCGAGTGCAACATTGGCACACTGGAGGAGCCTAAGTTTGTCAAACTGTCAAGGATTTTGACCACAGAACAGAGGGTCGAGTATACTGAGTTGCTGAGAGAATTTGTTGATGTGTTTGCATGGACCTACGAAGACCTCAAGACATATGACACATCCATCATCGAACACAAGATCCCACTAAAGGAAGGGTCTAAGCCATTCAGGCAGAATCTAATACAGATAAATCCCATGTTTTTGCCTATCATGGAGAAAGAAGTGAAGAAGTTGTTAGAGGCCCAGATCATCGTCCCCTTGAGATATTTCGAATGGGTGGCCAATTTGGTTCCGATAAGGAAGAAAAGTGGAGAAATCAGGCTTTGTGTCGATTTCAAGAACCTGAACAAGAGCTCAAAGAAAGACAATTATCCCCTACCCAACATGGAACACATATTGCAGAGGGTAACCGGTGCGTCTAGGATTTCCATGATCGACGGTTTTTCTGGTTATAATCAGATATCGGTCATGACTAAGGACAGAGAAAAAATGGCCTTCACCACTCCTTGGGGCACATTCATGTATGACAAAATGCCTTTTGGGTTGATGAATGCGGGAGCCACATTTCAGCATGCCATGGATATAGCTTTTATCGGGGAGAAATATCAGTTTGTGGTAATCTATCTGGATGACATCACAGTCTTCTCTAGGTCAGATAAAGAGCATTGTTGTCACCTGAGGAAATTTTTCTAGAAGTGTCAAAGATTTGGCCTTTCCCTAAACCCCAAGAAATATTTGTTTGCTATGGAGGAGGGGAAGCTATTAGGCCATATAGTATCAGCAAAAGGAGTGAGGATTGATCCTAGCAGAGTGGAGGCAATTCGGACCCTGTCACTTCCCATATCTAAGAAGGAAGTTCAGGCCTTTTTGGGGAAGATTAATTTTCTGAGGAGATTCGTCTCGAATTTTGCTGAGCTGGTGAAACACATCACAACCATGCTCAGAAAGGGAAATGAAGTGAAATGGACCGTTGAACCTAGGGAATCTTTTGCCCAAATAAAAAGGGCATTGACTGAGGCACCTCTGCTGATCAATTCTGACTATTCCAAAGATTTCCTAATCTTCTCTTTCGCTTCTTTTGATACAATAGTAGTGGTCTTGTTGCAGAAAAATGAGGAAGGGTGAGAGAAACCCATTGCCTTCTTCAGCAAGGCATTAAGAGATGCAGAGGTCAGGTATAAAATCATGGAAAAAAAAGCCTATGCCTTATTGAAAGCTCTCAAATATTTCAGAGTCTATGTATTGCACTCAAAGGTAACCGCATACGTTCCTTCAGTCTTTGTGAAGGACATCCTTGTACAGCCCGACATAGACGGGAAGAGGAGTAAATGGATAGCCAAGATCCTGGAATTTGACTTGGAAATAAGGCCTACCAAATTGATCAAAGGTCAAGGCTTAGCCAAGATGCTGGCTGAAGCCAATCGCAAAGATTTGTGGGTAGATTTCATCAATGCATGCTCAGAAAATGAGCAGAATCAGCTGTCTGATGTAAACCCTCAAACAAAACCCATGTTGGCTCGATGTCCTTAGTATAAGGATGTCATATATTTTCTGCAGGAGTTGCGGCCTCCAGATGGCCTGCAAAGAAACAAAGCAAGAGCTCTGAAGCTCAAGGTAGTCAGATACTGCCTTGTCGATCAAATTTTATACTGGAAAGACCCCCTGGGGTTGCTTTTAAAATGCATGGATCCACAAGAGGCCGACAGGATCATGGTTGAATTTCACAGTGGCCTATGTGGAGGGCACCATTTATGGAAGACCACAGCCCACAAAATTCTCAGAGTTGGGTACTACTAGCCCACCTTGTTTGCTGATGTCCATAGAGGAGTTAGAGCTTGTATCCCATGCCAAAGATTTTCAGGAAAACAACAACTCAAGTCCCTGCCTTTAAAGCATGTAGTTGTTTCGGGACATTTCCAACAATGGGGCCTAGATTTTATTGGAGAAATACACCTGCTTCCAACGAGTAGCACAAATGGATCCTGACTGCCACAGATTTCTTTACTAAGTGGATTGAAGATATCCCTACCAGGAGTGCTTCCCACAAGGCAATCATTGGGTTCCTGGAAGACCTCATCGTAAGGTTTGGCTGCCCAAGAAGGATTGTTACTGATAACGCAGCCTCTTTCAAGGCTGAGTCATTAGTCAAGTTCTGTGAACAATTTGGGATCAAACTGATTCACTCCACCCCATACTATCCCCAGGGAAATGGTTTAGCAAAATCCTCCAACAAAAGCCTGATAAGGATCATCAAAAGATTATTGGAGGACAACAAAAGGGCTTGGAACTCGAAGCTAAAATTCTCTCTATGGGTCGATCGGGTGACCACAAAGAGATCTATAGGCATCTCCCCTTTCCATTTAGTTTACAGAGCAGAAGTTGTCTTCCCTTCTCAACTGGCCATTCCCGTAG
The DNA here is from genome assembly GCA_009831015.1 of Picea engelmannii. Taxonomy (NCBI): domain Eukaryota; kingdom Viridiplantae; phylum Streptophyta; class Pinopsida; order Pinales; family Pinaceae; genus Picea; species Picea engelmannii. The sequence goes on along the minus strand of ML780887.1, from coordinate 90,438 downwards.
CAAAATTCTTCCAGGATTATCAAGAAGAGCCCAATGATATGATCCGAAGAATTCATCAGCTGATAGAAGTCCAGCAGGCCAGAGAGCAGGTAATGATCAGAATTCAGGACCATTAGCAGAGGATCAAGCAAGTTTTTGATAAGAAAGCCAAGAAGGAGGAGTTCCATATAGGAGACCTGGTACTGAAATGGGATGCTCCTAAGCAAGACAAGGGCAAGCATGGAAAATTTGAAGCCCTATGGATCGGGCCCTTCAAAATCTCTGAATTTTTCTCAAATAACACATACAGGTTGCAGGATTTGGAGGGTGAAGAAAGTTTTCAACAACCCAGTAAATGGGCATTTTCTTAAGAAATGTTTTGTCTAAGCCTTCAGTGGCTCCTTTGTTTGTAAATATTGTCCTTTTGACTCTTTGTTTATTTTTATTTTTCTGCTTAGTAAATGACTCCATATCCCAACAGCAAGGCACTGGAACTGCAAAATGAGTCCTTAGAGCATCACAGGGATGACTCTATCCCCCATGGAGCCTAATGTTAGCAACATTACTTGTCTTAGGCGTAGGGATATCTAGGTATGCAGGTTGCACAAGGAGCGCCCAAGCGCATCACGCAGAAGAAGTCCTTTTCGGACTTAAAATCAAGCGAGCAAGCATTTCATTCTTTAGCGGAAAGGATTTGGTGACAGAGCAGAACAGCGGTTAATGGGTAATTGCAGATTAACCGAGTCACGCCAAGTATAGCGCAAAAAGGTTTTAAGGAATTCAATGGTTGGAATTCTTCGGGAGGCACTCGCAAAGTTACGAGGGTCGTTGATCGCGAGCAGTTCAAGCGCAATGTTATTTCTCGAACTCGGGGTTCGTGAATTCGAAGGGCGGACCATATCCTTTGGTTGTGCGGTATTTCGAGTTGCGAAAAGTGTCCGGAGGAGGTCAACCGTCACTGACCATCGTGTCTCAGGACTTCACGAGGGGAGAATGCCAAAGTCTGATACTCCAACTCACGAGGTCACGAGTAGTGAGAAGCGCTAGTACTTGGGCCCTAGCCGATGGTTACATATGGAGAGCGCTAACCAGAAAAGGAACCCTGCCCGTATCACCATCTTGGGAAGCGAGAGTTTGAAAAAGAGGAGCCAAGGGTCTCCGACCCACGAACTCGCGAATCATGAAATGCAAAGAATTTTTAAAATGACGGGCCCACAGCATCGCCGAAAGTATTCTGGGTCATCTGATCAAAAGGGGGTACGTGGTGCGCGATTAGGCTCCGTTGCCTCTTCGCACATCGTGACTTTGAATAATGAGAATCAACCTCCTCCTAGCTGCGAGACGCGAAGCACCCAAAGTACTCAAGGGTTGGGCTCGCGGTCTTGGCGACCGGTCACTTGGGGAAAGAAAAAGAGTTGTGCCAAAGGGTCGGATGCCGGGCTCAGCCACATGAAGGATCACTGGGTTCTCCAAAATCCAGTTCAGCTCGATCTTGATCTTAGTCCTCGCCAAAAATAAATGGAGGTGAATGGAGGTAGTTGAAACCTCAGCTCACTCATTGAATGCGAGGCATGGAGTTCCAGCAGGCAGTTTGCCCGAGAAGGTTCTGTACATCGATGTTCTCCAAAAAGGGGCCATGCTGAGTTCTCATCTGACCAAAGAAAGTCTGCAGATGCCATTTTGGCCTTTAATGTTTCAGCTACCTCCCCTGCAAAGGCCATGCGAAGTTAAGGAGATGTCTGACGAAGGGTTTTCGTCTGAAGTTTGATTGAAGAGATGCTACGCCTTGAAGGGTGAGCGCACCTATGTTGGGAAAATCTGTCCGAGTATATGTACTCAGTTTTTGCATTTTTAAAATTATCGATGGTAGAGCGAATCTCCCGATTGTAAAGTTTTAACACACTCTAGTTCTTTGGTTATGCATCTATATGTAAGATTTCTTGTTTAATGACAGACAATCTTCTCATCCCATCTAGATTTCATCTCATACTGAGAGAGTTCGTGATTGACTGAGTCGCGCGAATTATTGCAATTATGTTATGATAAAGGATTTATTGTTGCATTGTTGTATTCTCCAGTTTTCTGCATTTGAATGTAAGAAGATATTGCATTTAGATGTTTTCTCCTACAGTCTGTTAGAAACCTGATGTTTACGACAGACCTTTGCAGTTCTCTTATACAAGTCTTCCCCCTACTCACCCTTACTACAACTTATTGTCTGAAGTTTATCTAAGACCTCACTTGCCTATGCATGCCTGGACTAGTTTCAGAGTTAGAACCACACCGTTTTGAGTTAACTTCCATTCGATCACCCCTTTTTATAAACAAATCGTGACATAAACTGATGGGTGTCAGGCTCTGCTCCTGCTGCAATCTAGGGGTGACTTATGATGCTAACAGGGTCCAAATATTTTTTATAGATAACATTGTGCCTGGAAAGGCCCTTACTATTGATAAGCCTCTAAATGGATTTTAGTAGCTAACATCATCCCAAAATGGTGTATATTTTTTAAACTCCATACACATGTTTCCTTTGGCTTAGTTATTCTCTTCCACTTGGCCAATGTCCTTCCATGTTCTTCCTTTCTACCTATCCATAGGAAATGAAAACATATTTTCCTTATTTTTTTAGCATTCCCATATGTATTTACATCATTGAATGTTGATACATAGGGATATCTTCAAGAATTGATTTGACAAGTATCAACCTTCCACCAATAAATAACCACCTGTCGCACCAGGTGGTGACCCTTTTTTCAACCTTCTAGTATAACCAAATCCAATCATGAAAACCATAGTATTTTGGCTTAAGCATAAAGCCAATGTATTTAAATCCTTTATTAAATTCAACACTTTAAAAGGAAAAAATATGACTATTGCGTCTTATTGACCTTTTGTACCCTATTAAAAAAGATAGAAGATTTATGAGCATCGATTCTATCTTGGTAATTTTACAATACAATCCAATATTTATTTAAATTTTACAACTTCTCTTAAGGTTTCATTCCCAAACAATAAAGCATCACCTATAAAAATCAAATGTGACAAGGTAAGATCCTCCCAATTGTAATGCCTTTGATATATCCATTCTGTGTGTGTGTGTGTGTGTGTGTGTGTGTGTGTGTGTGTGTGTGTGTGTGCACGTATCTAAAATAATCCTCACGGGTAAACCCAAGGGATGCTTATGNGTGTGTGTGTGTGTGTGTGTGTGTGTGTGTGTGTGTGTGTGTGTGTGTGTGTGTGTGTCTGTGTGTGTGTGTGTGTGTGTGTGGTTCAATTCCCATGAGGGATTTTCCTAAATCCATGGTGTCACCTTGAGGTATCATTTGAACATGTAGTTTCACCTAGAGATATTATATTAGATGGTCTCATGATCCATGCACCCATAAGTGGATCAAAACCCATGACCATGCCCTTCAATTTTAAAACCAATGGGTTAGATCAATTAGTTCAAACTAATTATTTCAAGGTGGTGTTCATCATGAGGTCTCTAGTTATAATCTAGTTGAGGTTAAAGTTTGGTTGAGTCCCATTGACTTACCATCTACTATTATGGCTAATGATTGAGCCACCCTCGACCTGGATGTTCCACGGAAGAGGGACAATTATACAAGGTTTCCCTTACTATACACACACACACATTTGATCCATATATTATTATTTTTAACATGTGTAATAATTTGTTGATTATATACCTTTTCTTTTTTTAATCTTGACATTAAATATTTTACCTTTTTTCCATGATGTATAATATTGTATCTATTTAGAATGTTTTAATTTTTACTTTATGCATTTCAACGATATTTGATTTTCAAATGTATCTTTTGTGTTTTTCTACAAAATATAATTATTTGATTTACTAATGTTCTTTGTGTGTGTGTGTGTGTGTGTGTGTGTGTGTGTGTGTGTGTGTGTGTGTGTGTGTGTGTGTGTGTGTGTGTGTGTGTGTGTGTGTGTGTGTGTGTGTGTGTGTGTGTGTGTGTGTGTGAATTGGGTCTAGGTGGTGTGGTTGAGAGGATGAAATGGTATCTTCTCCACCTAGGTTCAAATTGGTTCAAATCTTTCTTGTGACATGTTTTCTCTTCGTGAGATAATTGTTGATTGAGGCTCTTTGTGAGCCATGAAGAATATACCACTCTTGCTTACAAGTGGGGTGTGAGCCATGAATGGTGGGGTGTGAAGTTACATGTAAAATCCATACACACACATAGTCTGATGGGTTCTCAAGTAGTTGAATGTTGTAAATTGAAATAAGAGGTACCGGGGTCATGTCCACAGGCTAGCTATATTTCATATGTGAATACTCAATGTCAATGTCAGCTTATGTGTACTATAATCTATGCCAATAGTTTACAATGGTTACCACCCACTAATGACAGTGAAGTATCTAGGGGTTTACTATGCATGGTTACATGGAAAATACACACACACACGCTTTATCTCTTTGGAGCGTGGTTGGTAAGCCTAAGGGACTCTACTTGATTCAAACATATGACCTATATCCTCCCCATTGACGAAATGCCTTGGAAAAATCATTCAATTGTTTTAGCTAACCCTTAGGGAATATTTTATACTATTCTGTAATAATTATGACTTGTAATTGTGTTTGTGTTCCATTTTGAAATAACTTTCATTGCAATTTTTGTATGTTCTTTTTTACAACATTTTTGTTCTACAATTTTTCAAATCAAATTATTTATTTAAATTGAAAATTAGTGCACAATAACCTATGAGATATAGGTCAAAATTTGTTACAAAGGAAGCTTAAGAGGTTATCTCAACTAGTTATCACCAATGTTGTTGGGCATTTGACTAGTTTCATCCCAATATATGACTAGTCAAAATCCCCCTAAGTGAGCACAATGGTCTATGCTAATGAGTTTACTATGGATTCCATCCATGAATGTGGGAAGCATCCCTTTGGTTTTCTCAATCATTTGAAACATTTACCCAATGCATGTTTCCAATGGGAAGGCCATAGGTCGCAAGTTCAAATTTGGTAATGTACCTCGAGGTTACCAACCACTACTGTGGTTGGAAATTGAGCCACACTCCAAAGATATAAAGTGTGTGTATATATACACACCCCCTTGGAAAGTGTCAATTTTGATGGACCCAAAGGTTGAGCATTATTAACACATAGCTCAATTCCACAATATTGGTGGCTGGGATACTACATATTTAATGAAACAATGCCATAATAATGGCCACACTCAACCTTCCATCATGCAAGGGGGAGAAATCCCACCAGTATTTAAACCAAGGTCATCCTCATGGAAATTTCTCAAAATTGATGCCAGACTACAACCCGATGGACACACACACAAGATTTCATTTATCTCTATGATAAGTCATTCTTCCCTATTCTAGGAGTATCTATTCTAACAAAAATTCCTAGGACTTACACCTAGCCCAAACCACAAAAACAAGCACAAGAAACCCATAAGAGGAAGACATGTATTGGAAATACTTGAACCCTAGTGGGGGAATTAACAACACTCCACTTTCACTGACAAGAAAAAAACCCATTGGAAATCATTAATAACATTAATATATTAATATATTACATTAAAATCCCAAGGGGTTAAATCAATGGGTCATTGTTAATGTTGTTGGGAATTTTGATAGTTCTATGTCGACAGGTGTCTGCACAAATTCCATGGGTGAGGCTCACTTGTCTACAAATGTGGGGAAGCATCCCTTGTGGTTTCCCTACAAGATTTTCCTTGAAAAAAATATTACATTAACTATAATAACATTGATAGTATCTTTTTTGTAGTTTTTTGGTGCATGTATTGACCTAAATTTCTTACACATATTGTATAAATTTATGTTTTGAATTTATAAAAATTGCATACGAATTTAGTTATCAAAAGTGTACAACATATCAATTTTAAAATTAAAAAACTTACCTATTTTGTAATAATTTTGACTTGTAATTATTTTTTGTGCATTCCATTTTGAATCAATTTACATTGCATTTTTTGTATGCTCTTTTTTACAACATTTGTGTTATACAATTTTTCAAATCAAACAATTTATTTAAAATGAAAATTAGTATGCCACAATAACCTATGACATATAGGTTAAAATGTGTTACAAAGGAAGCTTAAGTGGTTTGTTCAATTGGTTGTCACCAATGTTGTTGGGCATTTGGCTAGTTCCATCCCAGTAGATGCTTGATCTGAATTCCCTTAGGTGAGGTGCAATAGTGTACGCTAACAGGTTTATTATGGATATCTCGTCCTTTTTTTTTTCCTTGTGAGGACCCTTTTACCAGTTTTAAAGTTGAATTAAAGAAAAGAACTTAACCTCATTAAGATGAAAATAAGGTCAAGATAAGGGTTTATGTTGTAGTGGTATCATAGTCATTAGATTCCTTTGATATTGGATATTAGAAGTCTCTTACAATGAATCCAAGAGGTATTTATTTAAGTAGTGATTGATTAGAGGAGAGTTAATTAAGTATGTATCTAATCTTTGGTAGCTAATATAATATGAACGGTTCTTGAAGTGAGGGGGAGATGGCATCATCATCAAACATTTATATTTTAGATAGTAAGTTAGATAATAAGAACTATTATATCTAAAAATATTGCATTCAAAATGTATTGATGAAGCATAAATAGTTGATGCAAGTAAAAGGTAAGGAAATTACCCCTATTCATGAAACAAAGTTAGCAAAATACTAATCAAAAAAGAAGAATATGTGCAGTGCTTCTTGGACTAGAGAGTGGAATTTCACGTCATTCTTTAGATCTAAAGTGTTACTAGCACAAAATATTTGGACAATGTTATAGAAACCATACAAAATGTCCAACAAGGAATGGATTTTGTATCTACACAACTAGTTATATGCTCTCAATATGAGTGGCATTTAGAATGTTACATATTATATGCCACACATACCAAATGTACATTATTAGCTCATATTTATTCGGGATATTATGAATGAAATGGACTCACTAGAATTGACCATTAATGAATGGATTGACTCAAGATTTTTAGACATTTTTAATGACCTTGAATGTTACTAACAAAGGTTTAGAAATGACTTTGGAATCTCTTGGTAGAATTCACTTTCATGGTGAACAACATTGGAGAAGATTTGATAAGTGCAAGTTAAATTAAGTGTTTGTTGTAAAGACATCAAAGAATGGAAAGAAATCAATATAGATTAAAGATTCTAATGAGAGCATAAATAAGTTAAACAAGAGCACCATGGATGTAAATTTTTATTTTTATAGCATAGCCTGATGGGTTAGCTCAAGTGGATGAGTGTTGTGGTTATAAAGAAAGAGGTATCGGGGTCAAGTCTCGGGCCAAATATATTGTAGATATTGTTGGACCTCACCCAATGTCCCCACCGGGTTAGGCCCCAGACGATTTACCCCGTTTACCATCCATGGATCATGGGAAAGTACTCAGAAGGTTTTCCATGAAATTTACATTCGGGAAAAAAATTATTATTTTTGTAGCAAGAAAGGGAACTATGCACAATATTATTACAACCGTGGGAAAAAAATTTAACAAGGAAAGAAGCACTCAAAACACTATTACTAAAAAGAATAACCTTGAACCAAGAGGATATATGTGTATTCATAACTTCAATTGTTGCTACCAAAATGGTCAAAGATGCTTGATAAATTGTTCAAACATAACCAGACACATAAATATAGGAAATACCAAGTTTAGAGATGATAGGACATTGGAGATTAAAGGAAAAGGTGATTTATATATTTGGTTAAGTATTCAAAATGATTTTGATGTGGAGGAGGCCATTTGTGTTCTGAAATTATAGAAGAGCCTACTTCTTATGAATCAAATGAACATGTTAAATCAGGAGGTTAAATTGGATGAAGTAAATACTTTATCAAAGACAAGTTGAATGACCACATTCCTCATATCATAATCCCATCAAGTGGATGGTATATTAAAACTATATGTAAAGATTGGTGGAAAATGAACGATGGAAATAATAATTGATTATAGCAATTTGTAGCACTTAACATATAGTCATCTTAATTTTTAGAGTTTGTAGTTATTGAACAAGTTGAACATGGTTCATGGTTTACCAAAAAGATAGAATATGTTTGATCTCTATGAAATTGTATCCAAAAGCAAAATCATGGAATGCTATGCCATTTTTAGATTTAGTGCATACAAAACTTCCATGGTTCAACAAGTCGATTGTTGATGAGTAATAACATGTATTTTATGACATTTACGAATGACTATTATTGTGTGGATCTAATTCTCAACACAAAAATATGAAACCTTCAAATGTTTCTTAGACTTTAAATCAGAAATCAATGTTGAAGATGCTTAGATATGATAGTTCATTGTAACCTATACACCTAATCATAATGGTGATGTATAGAAAAATAATCATTCCATTCATACATGGGATGTTGTGTTGAAATACAATAAGGTTAATTTAAAGCCTCAGGTAGAAGCCTATATTGTGTAGTGTTTGTGATTAACCAAAGTCTTACCAAAGTTGAAAGGAAGCCTATATTGTGTAGTATTTGTGATTAACCAAAGTCCTACCAAAGATGTAAGGAATATAAATCTTAAATAAGCTTGGAGCAAATGCAAGACAACAATAAAACATTTGCATATTTTTCTAAGTATTGCATATATACACATACCAAAGGAATAAAGTGGTTAGAAACTTGTTAATAAAGGGAACAAATGTATGTTATTTTCCCAAGGAAAAAAAAAAAGTATTTTTGTTCGAGATTAAAGAAAAATAAAATCCTTTAAGTACTATAAGCGCTAACCAAAACTGGGGGTTTTATAAAAACCTCCATTGATACCAACGGTTTTTTCTACAACTAAAAAAGTACAAAGAGCATCTCTATTATAACTACTTACGAACAAAATGTTAATATTTTTTATGTAACTACGGAAGATATTCGTGTATATTTGTTTTAGTCAAACCATTAAAAGTTTATTATAATTATATTGTACACGTCCTCTCAACATAAATTATTATATTATTGGTATTTTACTAATAATTGTAAAAAGCCCCATTGTGGCTAGTCGGCCTTGTTTTATGGATTAGTTAGGTCAAGAGTCATGTCTCTTGAAGAGACATTGTTGTGTATAAATAAAGGATAGGTTCCTATCATTTGGACACACACTCACACACTTCTCTTGTGCATCTTGGAGAACAGAAGAAGGTCTAGCGCACAAGTCTTGGAGACTGGTTCTTTTGGTGTTTTGGTCTTGGTCTTTCTTGGAGAGATATAGTGCATCATTGTATTGGTTGAAGGAATCTATATTGAGGATTTTGGTTGCTAGGTTTTCTCCCCCATGAGGGTTTCCCAGGATAATATTTTTGTTCTATTGTATCTATGATTGTCTATCTTCCAGTGATTCTATTATAGTTTCTGTTGGATTAAGTAATTGTAATTGTGTAACTAGAAAATTTAAAATTCCAACATGGTATCAGAGCATGCCTAAATAGAAGCCACTTTCATATCTAGAAGCCTAAAAGGGAGTCGTTCTCAATCTAGAGACAATTGTTGGACAAACCAATACCATCTGAAGGCAAGATGACTATCGGAACAAAGATCCATGATAAGTTAGATGGAGCTAATAACTTCAGGGCCTGGAAGTACAAAGTAACCCTCCTTCTTGAAGAACATGAACTAGATAAGTTCATTATAGACAAGGTTCAAGAACCTCAAGGAGATGAAGCTAAGGAAAAATATAAGAAGGACATGGTGAGAGAAAAAAGAATTATTGAAGACTCCATTAAGGACCACCTTATCCATCATATATCATCATTATCTTCTCCAAAGCAAATGATGGACACTTTAACTCGTATGTTTGAGGGAAACGACATAAATTGAAGAATGACTATGATATCTTAGTTGAAGAATGTAAAAATGTAGAACTTAGAAACCATTCACTCCTACTTCTCAAGAGTGAATCAAATCAAGGAGCGGATAGAAGCCATTGGTGACTCAGTAGAAGGAGAAAAGATGGTGATGACTACCTTGAATGGCCTCCCAAGGTCATGGGATGCATTCATCCAAGGAATTTATCCAAGAAATAATCTTCCCAAGTTCAGTATGCTTTGGGAATATTGTAACCAAGAAGAAGTTAGGACAACTTCAAGAGAAGAAAATATGACAGATGAAAATCAAACCCTATCCTCCCACACCAGGAAAGGAAAGAACAAGAAGGATCATTATTTACCTAAGAAGTTTAAGATGGGTCAAAGAGACAACTCAAAGATCAGATGTTACTGTTTTCAGGAATTGGGACACTTTGTTAGGGATTTCCCCCTCATTATGGAAATTAATAATAATAAAGGAAGTAAGAGGCATCAAGCTCACACAGATGAAGATGATGAGCCTCCCAAGAAGGTTGCAAAGAAAGATGAATCAAGTGATGAGGATTATGTTCTTATCTCATCCCTCACATGTATTATTACTCATGGAAGTGACACTTGTTTTGATAGATAGAGGTGCTTCCAAGAACATGAAAGGCTATGAAGACTCCTTATCTAAAATTATTCATAAAGATTCACCTCACAAGGTGAAATTGGGTGATGACTATCAGTATCCAATCAAAGGTGTTGGAGAAGATTCTTAAATTTAAACTCGGGCAAGCCAATGAAGATGAAGGAAGTTCTCTATGTTCCAAGTTTAAAGAAGAATATTCTCTCAATTTCATCACTGGACAAGAAAGAATTTAGAGTATCATTTACTGATGGTCAATTTCTTATGTGGCCTAGAGGGAATACCCTTGATGATGCAGTAGTGATTGGAGTTAAAGAAGGAGGAATCTACAAATTAAAAGGACATTCAAACTCCAAAATGGTTCATGATATTGTGAATCCCAGTGAACTGTGGTATAGGATATTTTCTCACCTACACTACAAAGATATTCTGATTGTGAGAAAAATGGTGATAGGTCTTACAGAAATCCAAGTAGAACCAGATGGTGTGTGCAAAGTATGTGCACGAGGAAAGAATGTGAAGCAATCCTTTCCCAATAGTGATAGAAGGGCCAAAGGAGTTTTGGACATCGTGCATTCAAATGTATGTGGACCGATGTCGGCAACTTCACTAAGTGGGTATGTATATTATGTATCTTTCATTGATGATTACTCACGTAACAATTGGATTTATTTTTTAAAAGGAAACAATATTTTTTTGGAAAATTCAAAGAGTTCAAGGCTCTAGTAGAAAACTTGACAGAGTGGAAGATAAAGACCTTGTGATCAGACAATGGAGGTGAATTCACCTCAGAAGAATTCAAGTAGTATTGCAAGGAAGTTGGGATTAAGAGGGAGCTTTATACTCCCTATAACCCTCAGCAGAATGGAATAGTTGAAAGGAAGAACCAGACAATCATGGAACAATTAAAGGCCATGATCCATGATCAAGATCTTCCTATGCATCTGTGGTTAGAATCAATGAAGACAGCAGTGTACGTGCAGAATAAAAGTCCCCACAAGGTGCTTGAAAACAAGACACCCGAGGAAATATTTTCAGGAGAGAATCCAGAAGTCAGACATTTCAGAATATTTGGCTGCCTTGTATTTGTTCACATCCCCAAGGAAAAGAGGACAAAGTTGGACCCTTCCAGATGGAAGGGCATTTTTTTGGTTACAGAGACACGTTGAAGGCTTACATAATATACATTCTCGATCACCAAAAATTGGAGATCAGTCAAGATGTAACCTTCGATGAGAATGCAACTTTCAGTAAATCCAAACAAAACCATGTAGAAGAGGCACGTGAAGAAGAGAATGAAGTTCCTAAAGTTCCATAGGTAGTTGAACTAGAGGAATTCATTCCAAAGGATCATGACATGGTATAAACTCAGAAACTAGCTGAGATACCTTCTCGCAAGAGAAGACTAGCTTGGGCACAAGAGCTTATCAGAGATGAAGAAATTATTGGTGCCCCAGAGAAATATTTTAGGGAAAGTAAGAAGTCAAAGTCGTATTCCAGCTATGTGGTATGCTTGTGTGACATAATGGATGCAGAACCTTACAGTGATGAAGAGGCTACAGAAAATAAAGTATGGAAAGATTCCATGGAAGAGGAATACGATTCCATTATGCAAAATGATTTCTAGGATGTGGTTCCCAGACCAAATGAAAAATATGTTGTGAGTTCGAAATGGATCTACAAGATGAAACACACAACTAATGGCAGTATTGAAAAACATAAGGTAATATTTGTGGCTTGAGGTTTCTCTCGGAAGGAAGATATTGACTATGAAGACAATTTTTCTCCCGTAGAAATATATACCTCGATCAGGACTATACTTTCATTGGCTATTATGAGGAAATGGAAGGTGCACCAGATGGATGTAAAGACAACCTTCTTGGATGGTGAAATAAAATAGGAAGTTTATGTGGAGCAACCACTTGGATTCAAGACACATGACAGGGAGACTCATGTGTGTAGATTAAAGAAGGATTTATATGAATTGAATGCAATACCCCTAGGTTGAACCCCAATTGTAAATGTAAATGTAAATATGCTTATAAGTTGGTGAGTTGATGATATAGGGTCTTTGGTCGGATTTTGCACACATTGAGTCAGTGCCCAGGAATCTCATACCAAAAGAAGAGTGCATACATTCCAGAGTTATGTGCACATCGGATTGAGTGTGTGATCTTAAGGCCAGAGAGCCTTTGTATATATGTTTTGTTTTATAGGCTGGTGAGCTAGGTTATTATAGGCCAGAATGCTTATATGATTATTAGGTCAAAGAGCCTGGATGCTAAAGGCCATCATTCCTATATTGTAATTGTAAATCATACTCATATTATTAATTAAGTACACCAATGCATGCAGACCGACCAAACAAAAGAGATGGGAGATAGACTCCACTGGAAATGGGTAAGGGAGCTAAGAGTCTAGGAAAGGGGTTAAGATAAGGGGGGATTGATCCCAATGGAATATTGTATTAATATTCCTAAAAAGTTAAAGTATGGATATAAATTTATATATTATATCCTAAGTTTCTAAAGGGGGGGAAAGAGAGTCCCTTGGGTGCCATCTGTCATAAAAGGCACATGCACATATATTTAGGGGAAATGAGTTCATTTTCCATCATTCCTTCCTGGAGTATTCACGCAGGTTTTCCTACCATCCAAACTCTATTGTTTCCATCATGATACATGTACTTGGGAAGCCTGGCACTGTGGACAACTAAAAACATGGTTTGATTGTAGGATGAAGAGGCGGGTTTTCAAGCCCGTGGTCAAGGAAGCGGGTTTTCAAGCCCGTAGTCATTTCTCTCCAAGTGAGAAATTTTCTATGTCGAAGAAGCAGGTTGTTAGGCCCTTGGGTAGTTTCTCTAAGCGAGAAACTACTCACAATTGTTCCTTGGTGCACTGGGCAATGGTTGCATGGCTCTAAGACTTCATGTTCAGCCTGTTGTTGAAGCCCTGGAAGGGAAGTGGGGAAGTCAAAAGAATGTTAAGAAGAGAAGGGGCACACTTCCTGCGGTGGGATAGGCATGTGGTGAATGAGATACCATAGGCTAGTTGCATCAATTGGGAACCTTGGACGAGCAATTATGATGTTTGTCGAACCTTAGACTGGCTTAATATTCCCTTTTCCCTGGTAGAGTTTATCCCCAGCTCGGGGGTGACCCACTGTTGAGATTACAAGCAGTGTGTACTATGGTTGGGAGGAACGTGGAAGGTCTGCACGTAGTTGGTGATATTTTTATCAAAGATAAGTTTCAATTGTGTGTTAAATTATGTGATGCATCATTAATTATGCAATTTTTTATGGGGATTTCATGTGTATGTTGCATGTATATTTCTATTATTATTATGTATGAATCTGTGTATTTGCAGAATATTTGTGTGTTTTAATTTTTTATAAAGTTCAAAAAATTTATGTGGCATACCCCAGTTGGATGATGGGGATGTTACAATATGGTATCAGAGCTCCAGTTTTCAACACTGAGCCTGGATGGGCCGATCCAGTTGAATTGAAGTGAAATTTCACATAGAATTGATTTCGAAGTGGCCAAATTTCAAGTTGCAGTGTGTCCATGGTAAAAAAACAGAAGCAATTGCATGGAATTGGGAAAAATCCCTAATTTATGTTGTTAAATTCATGGGAAATTTGAGAAATTTGGCCAAGTGGTGATATATTCTTAATTTAACATCTATTCTAGAAAATCTAGACCTGGAATTGGTCGAATTTGAAGTTACAGGGTGTCAGTAGGGTGTTGAGAGAACAATTTGACTATTTTTGAAAGCTCAGGAGGTGTAGCGGTTCAAGAAAGCAAGAAGAGGCCAAGGCATCAACCCTGCAGTGGAGAGATCAAAGGTTGAGTCTTTGAAAAATTGAGAAATCCTTCGTTGGAGGGAAGCAGATCCGTAGAGGAGAGAAACCACAATACTCACTGATTTGGGCTGCAATATTAGATATGGTTTGTTGGATCAAACCCAGACGAGAGGATAGCGCACTATAGAGGATATCAGATCCCAATCATTGGATCTGAGCTCAAGAGAATGAGAAATGTCGATATGAGTTCTCAGGTTGTAATTTTTGGCCAAAGCAAAGTGGATCTCATCCATACATCCCATCATGGAACATGAGTCGTAGATCTCACATTTTGTAGATTCGGCACTTCGGGAAAAATTGACCCTTGTGTCGCCAGGAGGAGAAATCCCTGAAGCTATGAAGTCTCGGAGTGAATATACACCGTAGATCACTAGGAGAGTATGATTCATTGGATTCCTAAGTGGTTTGGTGATTTGGCACTCTGGGATAAATTGGTTGTGGTTGTGCGGAGTGGAGAATTCCCTGAAGTCCCAAATTCTAGAGTAAATATTGACCATCAGTTGTTGGGTACACGTGTCCGTAGATTTCCAAGTATTCATAAATTCAGTTATTTGGAGTTAATCCTAGTCATTGATAAAAGGAGAGTCTCAATCGCATATCTCTACCCTTTGCCAATTCAGTGTCCAGGAGTGTGGTGGTCATGTGGAGCGAGAAGCCCCGAAGCCTGAAGCTCGGAGTTAATCACAGTCATTGGTTGTGGGAGGATTGTGAGTCATCGATTTTAGTTTAGTTTTCAGTAGTTCAGGAGTGTGGTGGTCATCTAGAGAGAGAAGCCTCGAAGCCCGTAGTTAATCACAGTCATTGGTTGTTGAGTGTGAGTCGTTGATTTCAGTTCGGCATTCGACAGTTCGAGAGTGTGGTGATCGTCTGGAGCAAGAATCCCTGAAGCCCAAAGCTCAGAGTTAATTACAGTCATTGGTTGTGGGAGGAGTGTGAGCTGTCAATTTCAGTTTGGAGTTTGACAGTTCGAGAGTGTGGTGGTCATCTAGAGCGAGAAGCCCTAAAGCCAGAAGCTCGAAGTTAATAACAGTCATTGGCTATGGGAGGAGTGTGAACCATTGATTTTAGTTAGGAGTTCAGCAGTTCAGGAGTGTGGTGGTCATATAGAGAGAGAATCCCTAAAGCTCGAATCCTAGAGTTAATCACAGTCATTGGCTGTGAGAGGAGTTTGAATTGTCGATTTTAGTTCAGTGTTCGGTAGTTCAGGAGTGTGTTGGTTGTTTGGAGTGAGAAGTGCAAAAGACTAAAGCCCAGAGTTAATAACAGTCATTGGTTGTGGGAGGAGTGTGATTCATAGATTTGATTTCGGCGTTCGAAAGTTCAGGAGTGCGGAGGTTGTCTGAAGCGAGAAGACCTGAAGCCCGAAGCCCAGAGTTAATCACAATTGTTGGTTGTGGGAGGAGTTTGATTCATTGATTCTAGTTTGGAGTTCGATTATCCGAGAGATAGCATGTGTTGGAGTCGAGAAACTTTTTAATCCCAAAGTCTCGGATTTGATCTCAATCGTAGATCAAGGAACAAAGTGTGGACCGTTGATCCCTGAACTCTTCAGGAGTTCACCAGTTCAAAATTCCAAGAGATTTGTGTGTTGGAGTCATGGAAACTCTCGAAGCCCAGAGTCTCGAAGTGAATCTCCACCATAGGTTGTGGAGGGGGGAAGAGAATCCCCACCAACCATTAGATCTGGCCATGAGAGTTTGGAGAGAAGAAGGATAGGGAGAAGACCTACACCTGCCAGTCAAAGTCACTTTATGACCGAATTCGGCTAGTAACCACTCCAGGAGATTGGAGTGTTGAAAAGGTGAATTTTCACAGAGCATCAAATTCCTGGAGTTTTGGATAGCTCTTTTTAGTTGAGAGCTTAGTTCTAGCCCACGGTCACGTGAGATTTTCGCCGAAAGAAAAGGGGCTAGCACATGTGGTTTTGATTCTAGGTGAAAGGGGATTAGAGTAAAGAGCCTGTGGTTTTTTTTTGGACTTGCATAAAGAAATAAAAAGGGCATGTGTACATTAAGAGAGGATCCAACACAGATCCGAGAGATAATTCAGCTCCAGAAGAATATCCTAAGATCGAGAGGTCGTGCGAGCCTTAGGAGGGGTGGGGGGTTTGCATCACAGAACTTTGACTGAGACCATCCAAAAATATATTGAACCATAGAACACAGTCATGGATTTGAATTAAAAAAAAATCATGTTAAAAATGTTTAAGATGGCACAGAAGGTACCTGTAGAATTAAAGGACAAAAACACTAATTGGCTTAGAAATTCAGCAGGTTGTAACTAGCATCCCAGAACCCAGAAAGAGGTGAAACTTGGAAAGACTATCCAAAATATGTTTATGAAGAAACCCAATTGGGATCCTACCAAAAATCCAATGGAACGGGTGCAAAAATGCATAATTACAGTTCATATTTGCACCTAGTTGAAGTGTGAACAGGAGAAGTTAATGGGCAATTTTCAAATGACCATA
Source organism: Picea engelmannii (assembly GCA_009831015.1). Classification (NCBI taxonomy): domain Eukaryota; kingdom Viridiplantae; phylum Streptophyta; class Pinopsida; order Pinales; family Pinaceae; genus Picea; species Picea engelmannii. The sequence goes on along the minus strand of ML780887.1, from coordinate 73,647 downwards.
ACTTTTTGCTCAAGACTAAGAATTGAGCAAGGGAGCAGTCATTGGAAAGGTATTGGACAATGGAGTCTAAGTGTCCACCCAAAAAATTGATTTGGGTAGTTAATTTTCACAAGATATCATAATAAGGAATTATGATGCATTATTGGAATAGAATTGTACATATTTTCATAAATTTGTTAATTATGTAGCCTAACAAATTTTGTTGGCTTCAAATTTTGAAGAGTTAACAAAATTTAGTTCATAACATGTGAGAAGGTTGAAACTTAGTTAAATATAAGTAGAGGTACTTAGGGCAAGAGTGCTATGAAAAAATTCTTTCATAAGGTGATCAAAAGACAAGACTACAAAATGTTAAGGTATGAATCTAGGTGCAACCACAAAGTCTTGGGAAGCCACTACAGTAACTCCACTCATGTTATTCAAGTACTCAATGTAATATAGGAAAAGGAATAGAACATGTAGTGAATGAAATAGTGAAATTCCATTCACTCCCAAAGAAACCAATATACAAATTAAGCGATAAATTGGATTCAGATCTATTATGAAAGGAATTGACTATCAGAATGATAGTAATCACATAAAGAGAGAGGATTAATGCATATATGGATAAAGAGTGCATCATCTCTAGAGATTAGCTATGAAATTATAGAGTAATGCTTCCCTTATGGTTATCAGAGTGCGCAGTGGAAGCATGGTATGAAGGGCATCTCTTCAAGGGTAAAGAAATGAAGGTGCACATAAGTAAGGAGTGTTGGTTGAGGCATAAAACAATATACTATCGAAATATTGGATATAGAATGATGCAATAAAACTCCTAGCATAGGAATTACTCAAAGATAAATGTATTAGAGAATGGATGAAGTTCATGAGTAAATTAAGATAGTTGAAAGGTACCAATAGATGGATGCCAAGTTATACATAGTCTTCTACAACATTCGAGGAATTGTGACAACAATGGGAAGGACTCTTGAGTACATTCCCAAGAGATGATTGCATTGACAGGGTACATTGGTATGTTAATCCAGAAGGATTCAAACATGGAAAAGAAGGAATAGGTGCATCAATATGGCATGATGGAAGTTGATTATGCAAGTCAGGTTGAAATCAGATGGTTCGATACAGGAGAAAGTAATGGTTCATTAAGAAAATCCAAGTGTTAATACGTTCATTCAAGGAAAGGTTGAATCAATTTGTTTCAATAAAGAAATTGGCGTTAAATGTCCAAGGTTAATTAGAGAGCATGGCTGGAAATGTAATTTGGTCATGTAGGAGTTGGATCAGAGGGATACAAGTAATAGTGGAATGCCAAAAATTAATATCAGCATAATATATGGCTACAAGTGTGCAAAGTATATAAGAAAGGTTGGGATGGAAAAGTACTCAAGATAAATAACAATCAGGAACATTGTTTTCTTTTGTAAGAACACAAGAAGATTCAGGAATATAGGAAGAATTGAAGACTTCTAGGAACAACAAAGAAAATTGATACAGGGAGAAAGAGGTTGTTGCAATTAATGTAGCAGCAATTATGTTATGGCTTGTTGGACAGTCATGCATAGTACAAGAAATTGACATGCAAATTCATTTAGGAGCATGCTAATGATGCATTATTAGTGCACACAAATATGAATTGATGAATTTCAATTTGTTAATATACATATATAAAATAATAAGACTAGAATTAGTCTATTATTGAATATATATATATATTAATATGAAAGTTGTTAATGGTGGTTGTTGTACCAGGAAATAGAGAATTCTTGCATGTTTGCAAGTGTTGCTACTAATGTTGTTGCATATAGAAGGAAGCAACATAAAGATTAAGAGTGGATTATAAGTCTTATAATAGAAGCATGGGAGATTCTATTGTTATCAGCTATCCAGGTAGCATTAAATTCATTTAATGGAAGCTATACAGGTATGCATTTTATGTACTCTTATTGCATAATTGATGAAGGGAATTTAGGTAAGAATTTTCTCAGCCAGTTTTACTTTATAAAATCACATTATTGTATTATTTGAATGCATTGATGTGAATAAAATACCACTAGGTGTGGTAAAGGTTGGAGGCCTGTAATAATTATAAAATATTTTTATCTTTTGAATTCATACAATGACATAGTGGCATGCCATGTTAATTGGTTATGAGCTAATATGTACCACACAATTATCCAATGAACTTCCTACTTCTAAATAATATTTGGACTACAACCTTTTTTATAACACTAATGAACACAATAGAATTATATTCTTGGTGTAGTGTTCAAGTCGAAAAGGAAGACATCCATGTTGGTGCGTAAATATGTTCACTGTATATCTCACACTCATTTAAATGTCAATCCGAGATTCGTAATCGAAAGAGTCGTTACACCATATGTGCCGAGAACAAGTAACCTATCTAAGTCTGTTGCATATAGGAAATAATTTGTTAAGAACCAAATATCAATATAGCATAGAAAAACCTCAGAAAAAAGTACTCAGTGCCTTGAAAAAGAGATAATTTCAGACAATAAGCCTCTTTGAGGGGGCAACCTTCTTTTACCCCACTTAAATGTTCAAGTACAAGATGATTCAAAATGAAAATGTCTCCTTAGTATATATAGGAGACTAGGAGGTATAATTATAACTAATGGCCTAAAGCTGACATAAATAAAATAACATTACTAATATAATATGCCCCAATTAAGGGGTAATGAGCCAATATTAGGGATTAACATGCCCCTCCCCTTGAGACAAGTGTTGTCTGCAACACTTGAGTAACTCTGGATGCTTCTGTATAAAAGACTCATCTTCCCAAGTGGAATCTTCAGCTAGTAGTTTCCTCCATTTAATGAGATACTTTGAAATGGTTCTATTCCTCAGTTGGTGAATTCTTGTGTCAGTGATGGCTTCAGGTTCCAATATGATTTTTCCTTCCTCATCAAGTTCTGGAAATATAGTTTGAACTAGGATCTTGTCGCCTATAACCTTCTTTAAGCATGAAACATGGAAAACTTGGTGTACTTATGAAGATGCAGGCAGCTCCAATTTGTATGCCATAGTACCAATCTTTTGCAACACCTTATAAGGGCCATAGTACTTTGGTGATAATTTATTATCCTT
>ML780887.1:46128-56245 GCA_009831015.1 Picea engelmannii | reverse complement strand
TGTGGGTCGTTGTATTTTTGGAGTTACACTCTGTGGAAAATAGGGTTTGTGGCCAGTCCTGAAACTAGTCAAAATCATGTGTTTCGGGTAAAAACGTCATAACTTCTTCATAACAGATCCAAATTTAGTGAGACAAAATTTTTTGGTTAGGGTACAGTTAGTAGTATTCTGTGTAACAGTTTCATATCATTTCATCAAATATTTTGTGTGGGTCACGCTCTACAAGGTCGCTCTCTAGAATAATCCAGAATTCAGCAAGGTATGTCATTTTTGCTATAACTCATTTTCTGAGAGGTTCCAAGTAGTTCCACTTGGAGGAATTGCATAAAACATACTGAAGAACATTGTATATCAGTTTCATATTTTTATACATTACAGGTGCAAATTTATGATTACTTCAAGTTAGGGTTGTTGACTAATCCAAAACTAGGCATGTGAGACTAAAGAAACGTTTGATGAAAATGCTAGTCTCTTGTTTTTAAAGTTAAGGAAGGTTTGTAGGAATTTGATAGTATACACCGGGTCTATTATAGAGCTACAAATCAGATTTGGATAATGAAATTGATGAGGTCTTTTGGTTGAGGTACATGTTGAGTACATGGTTGAGACAAGTAGTTGATGAGTTTGCGTACATACATGAGGTGTATAGTTGATGATGTTGGTATATATTGATGAGTCATAGTTGATGAGTAGTTGATACATAATTGATACATACTTAGAACATGGTTGGATGCACTTTTTTATGGTACAAGTTGATTACAGGTTGGTGCATGGTTAATGCACTTGTTTATGGTACAGGTTGATTACAGGTTGGTGCATGGTTGATGCACTTGTTTATGGTACAGGTTGATGCATGGTTCATATTTATTGGTATAGGTTTACAACGGTATATCTCATAGTGATAGTGTGACAGTGGTTCCATCATTGTACTTCTACTTCAGGGTGGCAGGGCGGGGCAAGGACAGGTGGTTGTAGCCACCTTCCGATTGTCGCCGGAGAACATTGGGGGTTGTAGCCTCCTTCTGGTTGTAGCCAGAGATTTGGGGAGTTGGAGATTCCCTCAGGTTGTAGCCTGAGAAACTAGGAGGTTGGAGCCTCCTTCCATTTGCAGCTGGAAAACAAAGGAAGTTGGTGCTTCCAATGAATGTAATTCTTCAAGACATATAAGAAAAAGCATTATGTGGTTTTCTCCCGATTTGGGTTTCCACGTAAAACACTGGTGTACTGTGCATGTGTGTGATTGTTTATTTATTACTGCTCATTATTGGATAATAATTCTACATTGATATAACATTTAAAGAAAAAGGATTATAATTACGTTATTACTGATTCACCCCCCCTCTCAGTAATCCAACAGGTTATGGTTGTTGATATTTCATGGGTGTATTAAGAGGGGTGACTAGTTCTTGTGTAACAGTCACAGCCACAATAGTTGGTTCTTGTGGAGCAGCTACAGGATCAGCAGTTGATTCTTGTGTTTCAACTTCTTGATGTAGAGAAAGTAGTGTTGTGGCACCCTGGGCATCTGATTCCTATATTTCGGTAACAACATCAACAGCTGGTTCTTGTGTTTCAGCTGTAGCTGGTTCTTGTGTAACAGTTGTAGCTAGTTCTTGTGTAATAGTTGTAGCTGGTTCTTGTGTTTCAGCTACTGAATGAGTAGTTGGTTCTTGTGTTTCAGCTACTAGATGAGTAGTTGGTTCTTGTGTTTCAGCTACTAGATGAGTAGTTGGTTCTTGTGTTTCAGCTACTAGATGAGTAGTTGGTTCTTTTGTTTCATCTACTGGATGAGTAGTTGGTTCTTGTGTTTTAGCTACTCTATTTAAAGAGATTGGTGTCGCATTACATTGGGCCTTTGGTTCTAGTGTTGCAGTGCCCATGGGTGGAATAGGTAAAAATTCCAGAATTTGGGAGGGTAGAGGTGTACGGGATTTTAGCAATATGGGTTGGGGGTTTTGGGAAGTGGCAGTAGTGGATGATATTGTTGAGGTCCTCATTCGTTTTCTTGTAAAAAGGAGGGAAAAGGAGGAATTTGCTTCTTTCTTTTGCATGTGGGTTTTTCCTCAATGATGGGGCAGGGAGAGTTATCTGGTTCATAATCATTGCTAAGGATATGAACAGTAGGAGTAGATGATTCTGGTAAGTTGTGGGGCAGGCTTGGTATGGTAGGATGGTTAATTGGATCAATTGGGTCTGTAGGCGGATTGTTAGGTATTTCTGGAGGGTCTGGAAGGTTTTGTGGTTGTTGTTCCTGAAGATTTTTAGGATGTTCAACAGCTTCTTAAGGGTCTATGGGTGGGTTGTTTAGGGGAGGGTTTTGTTGGGAAAAACCCTTTTGGATGAGTAGTTGAGCGAGACGGTGATGGGTGAGGGAAAGGGCAGGATTTTTAGCCTTTTTACAATAATGCGACATATTTCTAAGACATATGAGCAGATAGTAGGGAATATTCAACAATCTAGCATATCGTAAATGAGACAACAAGACAAAATCGTACTAGTAGACTACCTGGTATCGGCCTTCACAGGTGAGGTAGTGCTTGACAAACTCTGTAACTTTCGGCCAAGGAGGCAGCAACAAGCTAAGTCAAACACCCCAGCCTTTAGGCTCAATTTGTTCTCCTAGAAAGAGAAAATCCTGCTGGGCATTAAGGATAATGTGTTTGCAGCTGAACCAGTGAATGCCAGTGACAGGGAGACCCGAAACCTATGCTATATCATCCTCTGTGACTGGAATCCGAACCCCTTGAACAATGGAATAATCTTCTTGAATATTTCGAGCAAATTGAAGAACCTATTGTTGATCAAATCCCTGGAGCCTCTGAAAATAACCCAGCCAGCCTGCCTGCAGAAAAATTTGATAGACTTCTGGATATAATTCTAACAAGGATGTCGTGGCAGGTTCATATCGTATAACAGGGCCTCCCATAGCTAACAGCTTAGTAAAATGCACATTCAGGGAGTCAAGTAACCGCTTCTGAACAGAGTAAGTTTTGCGGGTGAAGGCATGGAAATGGTGGTGAAAACAAACGAAATGATGGGTAAAAAGGAATGACGGTAGTCGGTTCGTGTGGAATGGTGGCATAATATTTCGATATCCCCCCCCCCCCAAGTATGGATAAAATAATGATTTTAAGTGAATGATAATAATGAGTCGGGATCTTCTCATTAGTCATAGTTCAATTGTATTTACATATAAAGTTTACATACCTCATCTTTACCTTTGATTCGTACTTCAAAAAAAGATATAGTGCATGTCCATAATAGTTCTGCAGTAACCATGGGAGAGACTTTTGATTTATTAGAGAAATTGTATCAAGGGTTTGTTTAGTTATGAGAGAGGGTCGTGGAAGGACAAAATGTAGTGTGAGAGTGAAAGAGCTAAAGTAAATGTTTTTATTGACAAGGAATGCTGAAAAAGTGGTGTTTCAGCAACAGGAAAAAAATGTTTGCTGAAGAGTGATGTTTTAACAATGGAAAATACTGCTGAAGAAATGGTGTTTCAGTAGTGGCAAAATGTTGTTGAGCAGTGGTGTTTCAGCAATGGAAAAAAAGAGCGAAAAGTTGTTGAACAATGGTGTTTCAGCAATGGGGAAAGGGCGAAAAATTGTTGAGCAGTGGTGTTTCAGCAATGGGGAATGGGTGAAAAATGAGGGAAAATGTTACTGGAAAGTGATGTTTTGGCAATGGGGAAAAAAAAGGGCGAAAAATTGTTGAACAGTGGTGTTTCAGCAATGGGGAAAGGGCAAAAAAAAGAGGAAAAATGTTGCTGAAAAGTGATGAAGAAAGAGGGAGTAGTGTTTCACAAAATGATGCTTGGATCTTCTTGAAGTAAGATCATCCTTTCTTGGTAGGCCTTCTCTTTGATCGAGAATCTGCAAAAGAATCAATTGTAACATGCCATTCCTTGACAGGGATTATTAGTAAAAGAAATCTAATCTAATACTAAAGGAATTAAATTCAGAAGAATTAATTGCAATGAAGGGTAGGAGGCCCCTCTACAAAGAGATAATGTGAGTCTGCCACACATGTGGCCTTAAAATCTTCTTTGGAAATGGGGCGCTGGTATAGACGGAGCCGATGACCATTCACTAATAATGGTGTTTTAGAGTCATCGATTGTGAGGAACCTTACTGTTCGATTGGGGAAAACAGTGTCCACTTCGTAAGGTCCAAGCCATCTTGTACGTAGTTTCCCTTGAAATTCTTTAAACCGAGAATCATACAGTAAATCCCAATTACCTTTTTGGAATTGCATATGCTTGATGGTTTTGTCATGTCATTTTGATCTTTATAGTTGAATCATAGTTGTCTGATGAATGGCATCTAGTCTTTTTTCATCCAATTCATTAAGCTGCTGCAACCTGGTTGTCTATGCATCGGTCAAATCAAGGTTGACAGCTAAAGCAGTCCTTAAGGTTTTGATTTTAAATTCCACAAGAAAGATGGCACTTTTTCCATAAACTAATTCATAGGGAGAGAATCTTGTAGTATTTCTCCAGGTAGTTCTGTAAGCCCATAATGCTTCAGGGAGCCTGTGAGACCAATCCTTTCTGTTTTCCTTCACTATTTTTGTGAGAATGGCTTCTATTACTTTATTTGTGCTTTCCACCTATCCATTGGCTTGGGGGTGGTATGGTGTATTCATTCTATTATGAATATGATATTTTTGAAGGGTGGCTTTAAAATCGTGAGAAGTGAAAGGAGTGAAAGGAGGTCCTCCATCTGTAACTAATTCTCTAGGCACTCCAAATCTGATAAAGATGTCTTCAAATAGAAAATCTAGAACCGCTTCTTCAGTAGCTCTATGGAGTGCTTTAGCTTCCACCCATTTGGTCATATAATCTGTGCAGACCACTATATAAACTTTTTGATTGGATGGAGGGTTAATGGGTCCTACAAAGTCTAAGGCCCATCTTTCAAATGGTTTGAGTACTACCTGGGGATTTAATGGAATTTCATCTCTATGATTATGTTGACCCATTCTTTGATAGCTATCATAGACCCGAACATATTTCTTTGCATCTTTAAAAAGTGAGGGCCAATAATACCCCATCCTGAGAATTTTATGTGTTGTTCTCTTATCAGAAAAATGCCCTCCACAAGGGCCATCATGAAAATCTTTTAGTAAATCATAAACCTCATCTTCTCTAATGCACCTTCGGATTTCTTGATCAAGTCCTGTGTGGAAAAGACACCCACTTATCCAGCTATACCGAGCACTTTGTTGAATGATTCTTCTTCTCTCTCGGTGGGATAGGTGTGGTGGTAACTTCCCTGCAACCAACTAGTTAGTGATGTCTGCATACCATGGTGAGTGAGCAGATACTGCAAATAGATATTCATCAGGAAAAGAATCATCTACTAGGGTATTATCATTAGGTGTTAACCGAGAAAGGAAATCAGCAACTACATTTTCTTTTCCTGGTCTATCTACAATTGTAATATCAAATTCTTGTAATAATAGTAACCATCTGGTGACTCGAGCATTTGTGACAGGTTTGTTCATTAAATATTTGATAGCTGAGTGATCAGTATGGACAAGAGTAGAGTATCCAGTGATGTAATGTCGAAATTTATTAATAGCATAGATAACTGCTAAGAATTCATTTTCGATAACTGTATAGTTAAGTTCAGCAGGAGTCATATTCTTGCTAATGAAGTAAATAGCATAAGGGAGATGATTTTCTTCTTGTATATGAAAGGGAAGTGTCCAATCAGGTCCTCTTAGAATAGGGGTTGTAGATAACTAATGTTTGAGTGTATTAAATGCTTCCTGGCAAGGATTAGTCCACTTGAATTCAACATTTTTCATCAATAACACAAACAGAGGAGAAGTTATTTTGGAAAAATATTTGATAAATCTTTTGTAGTATCCATCATGTCCTAGGAAACTTCTCACCTCTGTTTGGGTTTTGGGAATAGGAAGGTTTTTAATGACTTGTATCTTGGATGGATCCACCTAGATTCCTTGAGATGAAATAAAATGTCCAAGCACTACTCCTTGACTCATCATCATATGACATTTTTATGTACTTAAGGAGAGGTGGGCTTGTATACATCGTTTAAGTACTTTCTCAAGGTTTTGTAATGCTTCCTCAAAAGAGACACCAAAAGGGGTAAAATCATCCATAAAAATTTCCATAGTCATTAATCATATCAGAAAAGATTCCTATAACTTCTCTTTGAAAGGTTTTTGGTGCATTACATGGTCCAAATGGGAGGACTCTATAAGAAAAAGTTCCCCATGGGCTAGTAAAAGTGGTCTTATCTTGGTCTTGGGGTGAAATTTTGATCTGATTATACCCACTGAAACCATCTAAAAAGGAGAAAAAAATCTTCCCTGATAAACTATCTAACACCTGATCAATGAATGGTAACAGAAAGTGGTCTTTTTGAGTGGATTTATTTAAGGCTCTATAGTCTACACATACTCTCCATTTCCCTTTTTTCTTAGAAACTATTACCAACGGGGAAATCCATTCGTTGTCCGATATAGGATATATAAACCCTACATTAAGCAATTTTTGAATTTCCTTCTTAAGAATTTCTCTTAAATTAGGGTTCATTCATCATTGAGATTGGCAGATCGGTCGACAATCTTCCTTGATATAGATACGATGAGTACATAATTCGGGAGATTTTCCTTTCATATGTGTATAGTCCCATGCAAATGCTTCCTTATGTTCAAGAAGTAACTTCATTAATTGTTGTGTTTCAGCATCTGTCAGGTTGGGGTTTATGTTCAGTGTTTTGCCAAGTTCAAATTCTACTGGTATACTTTTAGAAGAGATGGTGGCTGATGTTTGAGGTGGGTTTTCAGAGTTAAGGTTTTCCTGGTTATTTGACTCCAAAAGTGCAGTTAGTTGGTTATGAGTTTTTGGAGTCACAGAGGAAGGTTCACAAATAAAATTATTAATTACTTCATCCTTAGTGGCATCTTTAAGGCTTAAGGCTTGTCTGATAGTTAAGATAGGTTGAGTAGTTTGATCATCAAAGTCCACCCATAAAGAATTGTCATTATTAATCAAGGGTGTAGCGTGAGGGTAGAGGGTAAGTTGTTTAGTCTCATATCCATTGGAAATTGTCATTGAACTAGATCTACAGCTGATAAAAGCATTTGTTGTGGCTAGCCAAGGCCTGCCCAAAATTAGAGGGTGGCCCCCCAACTTTGTTTTAGGTTGTAATACCACAAAGTCAACTGGATAATTCCAGGATTCAACTGAGATGATTAGGTCTTCAATGACTCCTTCTGGTTTGATTGTATAATGGTCATATAATTCTAGAATGGTTGGGGTATCTCTGATTCCATTCTTCAGTTGTAACAGTTGTGAGGTTTCAAGAGTCATAATATTGATAACAACGCCTAAGTCTACCAGGACTCGAGGAATTATTGTTTTTCCAATTTTCACTGAGATGGTAGGATGGACGGGATCACCATATTTAATTGGGGGAACTTTTCCCGACATTAGTGCAGACAAATCACTCATGACATGAACTGTGAGGGGATCTTTAGTTTTTCTACTGGGTTTCTTAACACAAATGTCTCGCATAGTTCTGGCATAAATTGGTACGTCTCTTAGTGCTTGTAATAGTGGAATTTTGACATAAAGATTTTGTAATTCCCCTAGAAGATTGAAAGTAGGTGGCTCAGGCGTTTTAGTCAAAGCTAAACGCTCAGGAAATGGTGGTTTTGTTGTTTCAGCAGCAATGTTGGAGGATGATTACACCTCTTCAGGTACATCATGCTTGTTTATTTCTTCTTTATTGGAATCAAAAGAGGTAACATCATCAATGATAGGTTCTACTATTTTCCCAGATCGTAAATGCATATCATTGCATTTCTTAGGGAAAAGAGAAAGTATAGGCTAGTTTTGAATATCAATGCACTGCACAACCTTATTATTTGGGTTAGGGTTAGGTTGTACAGGTAGTTGGGGCCTTATCATTTGATTGTTCGGTGGAGTACCTGATGGTAAAGAGAGTGGTTGCAAAAATTGTGATTGAGGTAATTGATTTGGGAACGGGGGTTGTTGACCTCTCCAATTTGGATTCCATTGGTTAAGGTAAGGTTGTTGTTGTGGAGGCCAAGGAGTCCACATTGTTGGATCTACAAAGGGAGGGTTAGTTTGTTGAATGGGTGGGTAATTCATTTGATTGAGGGGTGGGTATTTCATTTTATTATAGGGAGGGTAATTTGCTTGATTAAAAGAAGGATAGTTATTCCAACGATTAGAAGATGTAAATGGCATATTAGGATTCATACCTTGTCCCCGCGGCTGCCATTGCCTTCTCTGTGTCAATAGATAGACAGCTTCAGCTTCTTCATCAGTTGGTTGTAATACTACCTTGATTCCTGGTAAAGAAGGGCATTGTTGAGTTTCATGATCCTTATCACAAATGTTGCAGATTGGATTTTTTTCCAATGGGCATTCCCTTCGTGGGTTCTTATCTCTGCATTTGGAACAAAATATGGACAGAACTGCTTCTGCTTCAGCTTGTTTCTTTTGAATCTGCAAGGTATCAATTGGAAAAAGAGCTTAACATTTCGGTTTTAAAACCCTCAAGTAAATTACCTATTTTGGCTCTTGTTGCTCCTCCACTAGCTGATTTTTGAACTCTTGAAAATGTGGTATCCCTGTTATTTGATATATTCCTTGCAGCTCCTCTTGAACATATTTTACATAGGTTAACAATTTCATCATATGATTCTTTATATATGTCCCCTTTTCCAAGCATATTCAGCATATCTAGACAGTCATCCCTTACTCCTTTTAGTAATATTATTTTAAGAATATCTTTACTTACATCGGGGTGACTGAATCTTTGTATATTATATCGTACCCTTTCCACAAAGTCCTCCAAATTTTCATCCTCTTTTTGTATCATCCCGAATAGTTCCTCTCTTTTTTCTCTTGTTCGGCAATAGTCTTGGTATTTATGCAGGAATTTTTGTTTCATCTGATCCCATGTTGTGATTACATGACCTCCAAGACTCATGAACCATCTTAATGCATTTCCTTTCAATGTTGTTGGAAATAGCTTCAATTTTTTAGCATTGGAAATGTAATCATAACTTCTGTATAATATGTCAAACTCGAAAAGGAATCCATCAGGATCTTCTGAAGATAAACCATGAAAGTTAGGTAAATCTGAGAGTGGAATATTCTTCATGGGAGCTACTCCTCTAGGAATATCACCAATAGGAAATCCTAAGGTGGAAAAAGAGTTTTCATCATTTACCTCTCCTTCAGGACCTGCCTGTTCTTCATGATGCAGTTCTTCATTATACTCATCCATGGTTTCTTATGTTTGTTCCCCTACTGCACTTGCTCAATCCTCAATGTTTTCTGTTGTTTTCTCAACTGTCTCAGGACTCTAGATATCTTTCCCCATTTCAATTTTTTCTTGAAAGGAAGGTTGAGATTTTGGTTTTCAAGAGCTTGGTCGCTGAGGAGCAACAGATTCAGATTTTGATATAATCTCGTCAATAAAATTATTTCTTCCTCCCCTTCCTCTGCCCCTGCCACCTGTAGGGTCAATTTCTTTGGGGTCTCCACGTCCTCTCATGCAATCTGTATATCTGAAAGAACATAAGTTCTTTTGAAATCTATAATTGTCTTCCCCGGCAACGGCGCCAAAATGTTGGTCACTGTAATTGCTTATTAACTAAACAATCAAGTGTTACATAAATTTTCAACCCAGGGAAGTCTGTTTATTTCAAAGGCAATCACACACTGTATATGCTCAATCTCAAAATCAATCTAGAGTTGTAGTAAAAGTACATTAATCACACCTTGCATTGAACAGACTGAAGTTCTACTTTGAATTACAGAAAAGAAATCTATCTATTGCAGAGTTCGAGGTTTACGGAAATAATTATCAGAAGAATTATGGATTACATTAAGAAACAGAAACCTAGGAAAAGAAATTTTTCAGGATACTGCAAGAAAGACTAACTATTTTGTAATAGAGAACAGGACCCTATTCCCCAAGCAGGAATCTTCGGCACCTGTTTCCGACTATCACACTTTCATGAACTCATTACTAATCAAAATGATTGACATGTAATGAAGGCTAACTATCTCATAACAGAGAACAGGACCCAATTCCCCAAGAAG
>ML780887.1:19187-33535 GCA_009831015.1 Picea engelmannii | reverse complement strand
GCCTTGGAGAGCATGCTCAAAAAAACTCTTCTCACACAAGAAAAGAAAAATTGCTTCTCGATGACAAGGGTTAAATCTCGGTTAGCTTACCCGGAAGATGCACATTTTCCTATCTGTTTCTTATTTATCGAGACCGCACAGGGTGCGGGGAAAATATAATACGCATATCTAAAAGAGTAGCAACCCAGAATTAAAAAATACAAACCGAAATAAAATCAAAATAAAACTTTGCATAAATTTAAAAAATGTGTATTCAAGCTTTATACCTCTGAATCTGACTGTAATGGTGGTATCTTGGGAAAACGGAAACCTTTTCGAGTGAAACGAAAAGTGTTCCTAAATGAAAAGAGTTCTCCGGACGCAATGTAATAGTCCGCTTAGCCCATAAATGTATGTAAATTCCATAAAATGGAGATGAGGCAACTCGACTTCACGATCTCAATCTACAACAGGAGAGGGTCTTCAAACAGCCTCTGATACCATGTTCGACAACACATGTATTCCAACAGAGGATGAACACCTTCAGTAACCACTCACATAACCAGATCAAAGATCAACACACTGATGTTTTCACGTGGTAAAACCCTTACGGGGAAACATCCATGGCCCCAACCAATGCAGCCACTTGGAGCAGTTTATTAATGCAAAGAAAAAGATTACAGAGAGATTTTACAAGAGAGTTTCTCACAATAAACCATCGACAAATGACCCTCCATGCTCTTTAAATAGAGATCATGGACCAATCGGTTGTTAAGCCACAGATCGATGGTCGTTAAGATCAAGGAGAGTATGAACCGTCGGATCACTCTATGTCGGGAACATGTCATGACCGTCAGATTTCCTAACTACAAATGCATACTAAAGAAACACACTTTTACCTAACAACATATTAGACCAAGTAGATCTTAACTAACTCCTAAGTGTCTAAATATCCTAACAGAATAAAGATATGAAATTTTTACCACGGGTAGCTTAGATCACATCACCAAAAGACTTCATCCTCCCTTGAAATATGACCTTCTTTACATCATATTTCCTCTGAAATTTGACTTATGTGTATTTAAAATGAATGTATAATGATATGTATTTATACCCTTTATGTCACTTCCTTTTAACATTAGGGCTGACCTGACACTTTCTTATTTTGTAATTATTTTCTTTAATTATCTTCAGGGCCGACCTATACTTCCTTCTTGAATTCACTTTGTCATCTTCAAAAATTCATTTATCCTCAAACATGAGGATCCACGTGACGTGCCACCTACCACTGGAAACAACATAATGTATATTATCCATCCATGGGTGTTGTGTCTACATGTGTTGTGTCTACATGTGTTGTCCTTCATGTCCAAATACCTTCATCAATCTTGCGGTCCAAAACCAATGACTAGGGTTGACATCAATGAAAACAACCAATATTCCAACACCAAATGTTTCAATTGTACTATCCTAGCATCCAAGGATTTGGTTATTCATTCAGCGAAGGAAACAAAACTGTTTGGGGACACGAATATCTAATCCTATGACAGAGTGTCATCAAATTAGTCCACTATAAGTTCATAATCATCCATGTCAGCCTTCAATGGAAGAAACCCTAGTTATCTACAACATCACATTAGGGTTTTGATCCAAATATCATCCCTATGATTTCATTGCTACATCGCATACCTTTAAAATTTAAACTCTCAAAATCACCAAGCACAAATGTATGTTGCTTGGCTATGACAAAGATTAAAGGGTGTGTCATCTCTAGTATTTGTGATTGAATTTTGACATGGTCACAAGAATGAACACAAATAAATCCCACAAATTAACAGCAAATATACATGGTAAAACGCTCGAAAGGGAAACACCCATAAAGAAAAGGAAAAGCTCAATTATTCTATCATATAAATTATTCTACCATGAGGACATATGTCCTTTTTATAGATGAAATGTTTGCATGTTAGTTGCCCACTTATTTTCATTTCATTAAGCCACAACTCAACTAGATATTCCTAAAATAGACAAATGCTCCAACTTGAGCTTACTTCAACTTGGGATCCATTAATCCATGGAAATATCAAGATAAGTTTACTAAAGTAATTCAAACTTATATTGATATCCAATGCATTGATGGACCCCAATAATTATGCACCAACTATTTTAAATATCATAAACTTTAGAAGAGGGCCTAGTAATGTAGCTAATGGAGAGTGTCAAATAGTATATTTATCACTTGATGTCTTAGAATTTGGGAATGAATATAATTGATAACTGAGTAAACAAGCTTTTATATTTTACAAAAAATACCATACTCTAATCAATAATTGTCTAGTCTTGGTACAAAATCTGAGACCACCAAGGAGTGGAGGATAATAAAAAACATAGCATAGTTAGTGGACCATGATGATAACAATAAAATATAATTAAATAAAATAGGGAGACGTAGTCAAAGTTAGTCGGTATAGCCCATTAGGGGTAGACCGAGCGGTTGGGACTAATGGTGTTAATGTCACCCACCTCAAGTTAAATCATGTATAACCTTAGCATGTGATTACGAGCTATGTGTGAAAAAATGGGGGTTATAGTGGTAGCCTGAAGGAATTGACCATGGGTCTCTTGGGTGATACTTTTCCCAATTACCGATTCCCCCAATCTGAATATAGAGACAAAAAAAAATTGTTACCTTTTTTTTATCCGACAAGCCTATAAGAAGTAGGTTACTCTATGTAAAACACATACTTTAATCTTGGAATACAAGTTTTGTTTTATTAATTTTTCTCTCATTCTATTGTCAATTAGTATCAAATCTTGCATTCCTAGTTTTTTCATCCAAGGCAAGCAAAGCGCATAACACCTTCCATTGAAAATGGTGTTTTCATTGATGTCAAAGGTAGACTATGATGTCAGGTCCAAGGATCGAACTAGACAAACAAAGGAGGCATCTGGACTGCTAAGACCAAAGAGAATCAGACCAACCAAACTGAGGAAAAATGTTCTCGAGCGATGACTATGTGTTATTGAATTTCTGCAAGGATTACGAGATGCACAGAACTGAAGGAAATGAATATTTGAAGTTGGATGAGATTTATCCAAAAGGAGATAATGTGCAGGTCGAAACAGGGTTCAAATACCCTCAAGTAACAAAGTCCAAATCCCCTTGTATGTCTCGAAGAACAGTTATCGCCCGATCAAGATAAGGGGTTAATCGTGGTCATGGATTACTCTCTAGATATCGTGAATAAGAAAATACATCCAACAATATATATTAGATCGTGGTGAATCCCTCCCATAATAAATGGACAAGATCAATTGGTATTTTTTTATATCATCAATACTTGACTTGGAGATATCTGGAGTCAAGCTCCATATGATCGTCAATGACAATATCTACTTTTGATCATCGATGACAATGTGCTCGGTAATCATGCTAACAATGAATGGGGACAATCATGATGCCAAGTCAATGCCATGACATTACCACATCAGAACCACGTAATCAGCCAGGATAGAGCCACATTTCAAGTGCCAAGTCACTGGAGGAAGTGACGATGTCATAGTCACATCAGTGCCACATCATCTTCTACCCGTAATGCAACGTTCTATATTGAAAACAGGCCATGTTTCATGAGAATATCTGAGGAATGAAGATCCATCGAAGGATATATCTCAGCTATAGGATCCATTTCATGGAGGAAGAGCGATGTCAAGATGACATTTTTTGACAGCTTGGTAGTCAGGGTGACATCAGGATGCCAGTGTGGCAGCTAGACTATCCCAAAGAATGACATGTCAGATTTTGATTGTGCAAAATAAAAGTGGGCCCCAGTTGGACGTCGAAACCATTATGACATCGTATCAAATATGAGTCATTGATATGGGTATTGATCATATCATAGCCGTTCATCGGAGAGGCTATGGTTGGAGTAGAATATGTTACTTGCAGTGGAGGTACTCAAACGAAGGATCTCCAAGGAGAAATCTAGACCATAGGTAGGCATGTAGGCAATATGAAATCTCATCCATAGATCCGTCATGGTACCACTTGACCATATCACGATAAAATGAAGAGACAGGTTTTAACCTTTGGTTAACTTTAGGTGTCAACAAGATCAAGACCACTGATTAAATTTTCTAAGGATTGTCAGATAAGTCGGAGTATGGGTAGTCAGAGCAAGATGGTCTGAGTGACTCATGAAATTAGAGTGGATGCACCCCGATGAACAGAAACTTTGAGAAATAATATGGATCGTAGATCCATCGGAGGACCTACCTCTGCCATTGATCTATGACCTGGGGAGCTTGGTGGCCCAGTAGCTCGATAGGAATCCCGATGGTCCCGATGAATGCGATTGCAAATCGATGGCCTTGACTGTTTCAAGGATTGATCAGACGGCTATTGAGCGATGAGGTATATGTAATGTTTTTTTTTGGGTTGTGAGAAATCAACAGACGAGATCAAATAGAGATATTATCGGATCGTTGTTGAGATTCATGATGGTTTTGATTGTTTCGGTATCCCGATGGTCCCGATATGAAGAAGATCATATCGAAGGTTGAGGATTAATCGCATAGACAATTTGATGGATTCTAAGTGTAGAAGCATGTGAGTAGATCACGCACAAAAATAAGAGTCTTTTTTGCCATATTTTGTGGAGAATATTTGAAGCACGATTTAATGGAGAATAGAGGATTTGGAGCCGACCCCATGAACATAATTCTGGGGTATGTGGAAAAATCCATGAGAGCATGAAACCTATAAATTATAGTTCCAAAATAAGATTTAGAAGTGTGTGTGTTATGTGAAGTGTGAAGAGCTCAGAGGTTCTTAGGAGGGAGAACTAGTGCACGAGGGTGAAGTGAGGAAAGGGTGATATCTAAGGTTCTCAAGGTGAGAACATGGAAGGATGAGGATGTAAGTAAAAGCAAGCTAAGGTTATAAGGATCGCAGTAAGAAAATAATGGAAGAGAGATGAGTTTTGAGGTTACAGAACCAAAAGAGGAAGAGTATGATCGAGAATCCTTGATGCTTAGAAGTACAAAGATACAAGAAAGGAAGAAAAGAATATATAATCTGGAGTGGTTGACATCTTGAGGGGATTGGTGTCTCTTGTTGGTTGGTGTCTGAAAACACTAATGTTGATTTGGTGCTCCTCCAAGGAGATTGTTGTCTCCTGTAGGTTGGTGCCTGCAAACATTATTCTTGAGTTGGTGCCAGCCAAGGGGATTTTTGTCTCCTACAGGTTGGAGCCTGGAAACATTGTTGTTGAGTTTATGCTCAACCAAGTTGATTGGTGTCTTATGCAATTTAGTTCCTGCAAACATTATTGTTGAATTGGTGCTCAGTCAAGGATATTAGTGTATCCTGCAGGTTGGTGCCTACAAACATTATAACAGTGGGTTGGTGCCTACAAGATCTTATAAAGAATTTTTTGTGGTTTTCTCCCATTTGGGTTTCCACATTAAATATATGTGAATTATTCCTTTGTGTTGATCTATGTTGATATGATTAATTATATCCATTACTTATGATTGATTATGTAATGACTAGTTAAAGTGGTAAAGAGAAAAAGTGGTAAAAATACGTCTAATACTAATTCACACCCCCCCCCCCTTAGGATTATTCCAAAAATTGGTATCAGAGCAATGTTCCTACAGGAACATTATAACCATTGGAAGATGAATCCTTATAGATCAAATGGATGAACAAGCAGGTTTTTCCACAAACAAAGCTCCAATATTTGATTGATCAAATTATTTTTTCTGCAAGATAAGAATGCAAACATACTTTATGCCACTTGGGTATGATGTTTGGAGTGCAGTAGAGAATTGTTACATGGCTCCAAAAACTCCACTAGTTTATATAGATGGAAAGAGGCTCAGTAAAAATAATTATAGGGGCAAAAATGATATTCTTTGAGGTTTGACAAAAGCAGTGTATACCAAAGTCATGCATTGTGCCTCAGGAAAAGAGATGTGGGACAAATTATAGAAAAATTATGAAGGAGATGACAAGGTCAAGAGAGAAAAGTTACATATTCATAGAGAACAATTTTGAGACCCCCAAGATGAATGAAGAACGGAGTATTGCAACCTATTTTCTTCATGTGGATGAGGTTGTCAACTATACCAAAGGATTAGGAGAGGAGATAAAAGAAACCATCATTGTGAAAGAAGTCATTAGGTCTCTTCCCTCAAGATTTAATCCCAAGATATTTTCTATAGAAGAGATGAAGGACCTAGAGAAGATGACAATGGATGATTTGCATGGAATCCTCATTGCATATGAAATGAGGATAGAACAGTATAATCCAGCAAGGGAAACAAGGAAGGAAGCAACCTTCAAGGCTTCAAAGAAGAAAATACAGAAGAATGCAAGACAAGTGATTGCTCTGATAGCGAATTGGATGTGGAAGCTCAAAAGAAGATACAAAGGTAAGATACCATTCAAATTATTTAGTTGTGGAAAATTAGGACACTTTTCCCATAAATTCCCTTACGAAAAAAATGGAAATAGCAATGTGAAAGAAGATTCTAGTTTCAAGAAGTACAACGAAGGGAAGACTGAAAAGAATAAAAATTTCTACAGACAAAAGAAGAATCTATATACCAATGAAGACAAAAAATATGCATATAATAGTGACAATGAAACTTATGAAATTCTCTTAATACGTCTAGAAACACAAACAAATGAAAACATTGTTTTAATAGAAGAAGACAATCCCAACAAGGAGGTTGAGGTAGACTATGAATCATAATTCTTTAGTGTCATAGAAGAAATATATAGACTCAAAGAAAGGAATAGAAAGAATAAAAAGAAGCTGCAATAATATAAATAGAATGAGTGTTATGTTGAAGAAATAGAAAATAATCACCCTAAAATTACAAATAGAAGAGGGAAAGAAAATTGAAGAAGCTTTAAAATCCCACCTAAAAGAGAGAAAATATTTGCAGCAGTCTAGAATCTGAAATAGTCTACCTAAGAAGGGATTTGGAAATATCATATACCATCATAAAGTATGAGAAGAGCTCCAAAACCTTGAATTAAATCCTAAATGATCAAACATCACCATTTGACAAAACTGGTCTTGGCTACAATAAAGGAAAGGATATTGTCAATGAAGAAGCCTCAACCTCTTCAAAATAGTCAAATGAAGAAAGAACTAAGAAGTATGTTGATTCACTCGAAAGCTTTATCAAAGTTGAAGACAACAAGAAGGAGGAACTATATATTCCACAGAAGACACATTCCCCTCACAAGGAAGGAATCTATAAGATTGTCCGATAAAGACGGAATCACACAAACAAGTATCAAAACTCTTTATTTGGATATTGGTATTCATGTACTGAATTTGGACATAAATAAATAGATTGTAGAACAAATATAAGAAGCGACCCTATAAGGAACAACAATAGAGACACCCATGGATACTCAATAAGAAATTATAATTATTTTTCCCCTTTGTTAAACTATAACATCATATATTATAACTGCAATAATTTTGGGCATATAGCAAAATTCTGCAGAAGTAACTTCAAGAAAATTCAGGGAAAGGAAGGCCCAACAATCATGAAAAGAAATCAGGAACAAAGAAAAGATAAATCGATGTTCATACAAGTATCACTTCATGAAAAAAAAGAGTAAAGATAAGTGGTTTGTTGACAATGGATGCTCTAGTCACATGACATGAGATAGAACAAAGTTTATCACTCTGAAGAAAAATGAGAGTGGTGTTACCTTTGGAGATAACGGTAGATCAAAAATAATTGGAAAAGGAACTCTCAGTCTTGACAATGGAAGAGATAAAGTTGAAAAGGTTATGTGTGTTGAAAACTTGAAACATAATCTTCTTAGTGTAAGCCAGATGTGTGACCAAGGACATAACCTTACCTTTAACTCTAGATAATGTGAGATCAGAAAAGCAAATTCAGGAAAGTTGGTTGCAAAAGCAATCAGGATCCCAAACAATGTATACATTCTAGATGAAATTAATGGAGAAAAATGCTTCATGGGGAAGATAGATGAAAGTTGGTTGTGGCATAAAAGAATGGTTCATATGAACTTTGACAACTTGGTAAAAATTAGTACCAACCAAGCAGTAAGAGATATGCCAAATATCACAAAACCCACAAGTATTATTTGCAAGCAATGTCAGCATGGAAAATAGTCAAGGGTGAATTTTAAGACAAAGAAATATGCAACATCCAAGCCATTGGAACTTGTGCATACATATATATATGGACCATAAAGCAACAAAATACTACAACGATAAATATATTTTGTGTTCCTCATTAATGATTATACAAGAATGACTAGGGTTGTCTTTCTTAAAAATAAATCTGAGGCATTTGAAAAATTCAAAACATTCAAAGCTTTAGTTGAGAATGAGACTAATCTGAAAATCAAGTTCTTAAGATCCAATAATGGAGGTGAGTTCACATCCAATAAATTTGAATAATTCTATGAGATCCATGGAATAAAAATAAAGTATTCAGCTGCAATAACCCCTCAACAAAATGTAGTTGAAAGGAAAAATAGACATGTACAATAAATCACCAAGACAATGTTAAATGAAGCAAAAATACCAGATAGATTTTGGAGAGAAGTTGTTTACATTGTTGTCTACATTCTAAATAGAAGGAAAATCAGATTTAATTGTGACAAGGCCCCTTATGAATTATGGAAAGGTCGACGCCCAAAGGGGTTGGATCCAATGGTGGAAAGTGAGGAATTTTTCACCGTTGGGCAAGGTTCAATTCTAGTGAGGGATTTACCAGGAGCCATGGGGACACCTTGAGGTAGTGGTCGAACGTGTGGTTGCACCCAAAGATACCATATTAAATGGTATCGTGACCTGTGCACACATAAGTGGATCGAAGCCCACCCCCATGTCCTTCAAATTTTAAATCCCCGAGGTGTAGGACAGACGGTGACGGAGTGTGTTGTTAAGCCACTCTGTGTTGAAAAGTCACCGGTTTGAAACCTGCAGGGACAAAAAAATCCAACCATGTTAAGGGTTGGTGTGGCTCAGGTCGAGTGTGATCCCCGGGTGATTTTGACAGCTTAGATGCCCCTAAGTCACAGTTTCTCAAGCCAAAGGTTAATCCCGCTACCAATAAGGTCCGGACAAATTAACAAACAAACAAACAAAAAACTATGGAAAGGTCGACCAACATCTGTCAAACACTTCATAATATTTGGAATCAAGTGTTGCATTAAATGAGATGATGAGGATATAGGAAAGCTTGACTCAAGAGAAGATGAAGGAATTTTTCTTGGATATTCTTCAAGAAGCAAAGCCTATAGATGTTACAACAAAAGACTACAGAAAATTGTTGAAAGTGATAATGTAAAAATAGATGAAGAACTACCACACAAGAATAAATTGGGCACAAAAGAAATGGATTACAACAAAGAATAAGAAGAAGAATATGATGATGAAGAATAAGAACCATAAAATGCAGAAGAAGAAGAAGAAGAAACAAAATGCCAAGATACAAAAACTTTATCCAAATATGTATAAAAAAATCATCCAGAAAATTTAATTCTTGGTGATAAAAATGCTAAGACTCAAACTAGGAGAAAACTAGAAAATAGTTATGAGTAGATAAATATCTCTTTACTGTCCAAAGTAGAACCTAAATTCTTTGCAGAAGCCCATAATGATCCACATTGGGTGAAGGCTATGGAAGAATATTTAAATCAGATTAAGAAAAAAGAAACATGGGAACTTGTCCCAAGACCCAAAGATAAAAATGTGATTGGCACAAAATGAATATTCAAGAATAAGTTGAATGAAGATGGAAAAGTAGTAAGAAATAAAGCAAGACTGGTTTGTAAAGGGTATGCCCAAGTAGAAGGAATTGAATTTGAAGAAACATGTGCATTTGTTGCAAGGCTAGAAGCCATTATAATGTTTTTGGCATTTGCAAGCTTCGAGAATTTTAAAGTGTATCAAATGGATGTCAAGTCAGCATTCTTGAATGGATATTTAGAGGAAGAAGTTTACATAGAAAAAACTGAAGGATTCCTATTGTCGAAAGATGAATAATATGTTTGCGGATTGAAGAAAGCACTTTATGGATTGGAGCAAGCCCCTAGAGCATGGTATTCAAGACTTGACAAGTACTTCCAACAACAAGGCTTCAAAAGAGGAACAATAGATAGCAATATTTATATAAAAATAGATAATGCATAAATATTGATCATTGTAGTTTATGTGGATGCTATTATTTTTGGAAGTAATATTGATGAAATGAGCCAAAATTTTGTAGAATAAATGCAAAAGGAACTTGATATTTCCATGCTTGGAGAATTGTCATTCTTTTTGGTATTGTAGATTACTCAAATGAGCAATGGCATATTCATTTCTCATACCAAATACATTAAAGAGATGTTGAAGAAGTTTGAAATGGAAGCCTGTAAACCTGTCAGCACACCCATGGTTATTGGTTGTAAGATAAGCAAGGAATATGAATCCAAGCAAACTGATCAAACCTTGTACAGATCAATGATAAGCAACCTACTTTGTATGACATCTTTAAGGCCAGATATAATGCAAGCAATAGGGTTAGTTGGAAGATTTCAAGATGCACCTAAGGAAACACATGTACATGTAGTCAAAAGAATATTAAGATATTTGAAAGGCATGTTGGACTTTGGTCTGTTGTATCCCACAAGAAAATACTTCACTATGACAACTTATACAAATGCATATTGGGAAGGTGGTGTGGATGACAGAAAAATCACTAGTGGTGCAGCATTCTTTCTGGGAAATAGCTTGGTGTCCTGGTTCAGCAAGAAGAAATCAGAAATTTCTCTATCCATAGCAGAAGCAGAGTACATTGCAATGGCAGCATGTTATACATAGGTCCTCTGGATGAAATAAACATTGAAAGACATGTAGAATATGATCAACCCAAAATAATTCTATGTGACAATACCAGTGCAATAAACATATTTAGGAATTTGGTTATGCATTCAAAAACAAAACATTTTCCAATAAAGTATCACTTCCTCAGAGAGAAAGTCATATAACAGAATGTCAAACTGGAGTATATTGGCACAAAAGAACCAATTGTAGATATATTTACAAAACCTCTTCCTAGAAAAGTATTTGAGTATCTTAGACAAAAATTGGGGGTGGTCACTATGCCCTCCAACCACTAAAGAACTACAGAAAGAGAGATGGGAACAGGCTCAAGGGTGTTGGAGAAATTTCTATTTTCAACACACTAGTTCAGTGGGAGTTAACTGACTAGTTCTATTTTAGACTTTCTATTTTTACCATCACTATTATGCATGCATGCATTCCTAAGGAAAGCTAACTGCTTGATTGATTTTCTTAATTATGGAATGTTTTTCCCTATATATGAGTGTATTCCACTCATTCATTGTATCATATTGATCATGATCTATGTATCAATCATCAGCTCATTGGATAAGTGTGAATATATTTTCTCATTATTCTATATTGAATCTCTCTTCCTTTTCTTGATAAGCTTTGTTTGTGCATGCTTTAGCTAGATCTCCTGTGCAGTTTTTCATGAAACACTGACATGGTATCAGAGCTATGCTACTTGGAGCAAGCCAAACAAGCCTAAGAATAAGGAAAATCAGGGTTTCAGCGAGTTAAATCCATGGTCATACCCTTCAGCAGTTATTCCTCCCAAAATATTACGTTTTTTAGGAAACGGTCAAAAATGGAAAGTAAATCAACCCATTTTGGAAGTGGGTTTTCAACCGTTTGGCGAGATTTTTCATTGTTTGCTCAAAAAGTAAGCAGCAAGATATCCTCCTAAAACTAATATGAATTTGTGGCCCTACCTTTCAGCAGTGATTGATCCCAAAATATTAAGTTTTTGAGGAAACGGCTTGCAATAGAAGTAAATCGACCCATTATGCAAGTGGGTTTTCAACCGTTTGGCGAGATTCCTCACTGTTTGATCAGAAAGTAAGTCGAAAGATCATCTCTTGAAACTAATACGAATTTTCACTTAAAGTTCCCTTTCTGTCGTGATTTCTTAATTTTTCAGTTGCAGATTGGGAGTAAATTTTTAGGGGTTCTTAGAAATAGTGGGAGAGATGGATAGGACAACTATTATACAGTCAAAATTTGTGGTAATCCTCAAACCATACAATTTTTTTGATTGGAAGCCCAAGGCGACATTCCAACTCAAAAGAAAAGCATTGTATAATTTGACGATGGCGACAGAAACATAACCTACATCAACGATTGAGAAGATGAGATGGGTGAGTCGTAAGTATGAGGCCTCGGGACTACTTCTTGAGTTAATCTCCATTGATCTATGATTTCATTTTGCCGCATGGAAGACTCCAAACAAGATATGGACCACCTTGGAAGGACTCTTTGGAAAGCAAGATGAGATGCAAGGTCATATGCTTGAGGTAGATTTGAATACCTTAGACCCTAAAAGTTTTGATAATATACAAGATTATTTTACTAAATTTAAATCTTTGTTATTGAGATTGGGTGAATGTCGTATTGACAAGTCTACACAAGAGAAACAACATATTCTAACAATCTTGGCCAAGCTAGGACTAGAATACTTTGTATATGTCTCCAATTTCCATTATGGCAGATGTCTTTTTAGAACAAATTGGAAAATGCCTGCGTTGGCTCAATTCATTGAGTCTCTTACACAAGAGCAAACAAAACTCATACAGATGGGCCTCATGAAAGATCTCAAAGCACATGCACTCACCATGCATGATGGAAAAGGGTCATCCAAACAGAACGGGAAGGAGGAATATTCCAAACCCTTTAATGATTCTTCAGGTTCCAAAGACTCTTCAGATTCCAAGAAGAAAAAAAAGGGAAAGCAGTGAACTTACTGCAATAAACCGAATCATGAAGAATCCACATGCATGAAGAAACAGATCGATCTTATGGCACAGGAAATTTAGCAGAACAACCTTGGAAACTTCATTCCAGAGGGAGTCAAGAAGTAGAAGGAAGAAGATCCTACTCCTAAGAAATGTAATCATCATGCTCTGGTTGCAATTAATTCCTCATATGATTCATGGATTATAGATTCTGGTGCATCCCATCATATGGTAGTGAAAGAGGAATTTTTATCTTCTTTGAGTCCATGCTCAAGACCCCCTATTCTCATGGGGGATGATACTCCAGTAGTAGTAGCAGGAGAAGGGAGAGTGGAAATCCACAATGGCAGTTTTGAGAATGTTTTACATGTTCCAAAGCTTTCTATGAATCTGCTCTCAGTTTATCAAATCGTTCAGAAAGGTAAAAAGGTTGAATTTACATCAAATTCAGTTTCAGTAATTAACATGCATGGCAATTCCATCATTGCAATTGGTGAGGTGGATCACGAGTCAAGGTTGTATAAATTCACTAAGTTTTCTGACGATGACTCCTCTATTCTACTTACACATAAGGAGAGTACTTTACATGCACCTCCAGTGAAACATGCATATACTCTTGTTCTTCCATCAGTTTCAGACATCAGAGATGATTCCATACACTCAGATTCTGTACATGGAAATTAGCAGGTAGTATAGCCAGATAAGAAGCCAGTGTCGAAGCTTCCGCAGATGCCCAAGAAGGCACAGACCACACTTCAGGCAACAGGAAACCTTGCATGGAATCCATTCAATTCGAGGATGAATCGATCTTAGCATGAGGAGCCTTCTCATGTACTTTCATCTTCAAATCCTATGATGCCCATGCATTGCTATATGGTTCAATATACTAATCCACAGAACTATAATAGGGTTGTGGGAAATCCATTATGGAAAGCAACCATGAAGAAGGAGTATGACTCACTCCTACAGAACCAGACTTGGAATCTGTTTCCACGTCCACCAGAAAGAAATATTTTTAGGTGCAGATGGGTCCACAGGATCAAGAGGTACAAGGTCCGACAGGTTTCCAAAGGACTTCATCAGATCCATAAATATTTCTACATCTTCACGAAGACTTTCAGTGAGCATAAGTTTCAGACTTTGCAGGATCATCTTGCAATGAAGAACACAATTGTCTAGCAGTTGTTATTTTCTTCTTTTGATACATTATCTTTTGAGGGGGGGGTTGTTCCCACGTGGTTTTCCCTCTTTCCTCACTTTTATTTAGTGTTCATTAGTTGCATTGTACATGAGTACCTAAAATGGCCTAGTAGTCGGGACTCATTTTCTACTCCATAGTGATGTTCAGTGGGGGTGTTGGAAATTTTTTTATTTTAGACACACTAGTTCAGTGGGAGTTAACTGACTAGTTCTATTTTAGACTTTCTATTTTTACCATCACTATTATGCATGCATGCATTCCTAAGGAAAGCTAACTGCTTGATTGCTTTTCTTAATTATGGAATGTTTTTCCCTATAT
>ML780886.1:847980-859171 GCA_009831015.1 Picea engelmannii | reverse complement strand
GAGAGAGAGTGGTGGGAGAGAGATAATAGTAGAGGGAGAGAGAGTGGTAGATAAGGATAATAATATGGAAGGATATAATGAGATAAAGGGAATGGGGGAGAGACAAAGAGTGAGGGAGAAAGGGAGAAGGAGACAATGAGAGAAAGGGAAGGGGGGAAGAGAAATGGTTAGGGAGAGAGAGTGTGAATGAAAGAGAGAGAGAGAGAGGGGTCGGGGAAAGAGAGAAGGGGGGACAGAAGGACAAAATCATGGATAGAGAGAAAGAGAGGGAGGTTGAGGGAGATGGGGGGGAATAGTGGGGGAGAGATAGATGGAAAGAGGGGGAGAGGTAGAGGAGGGTGATGCTGGAGCATCACCAACTTCAAGCAAGCGTGGGGCACACACCAACGCATTTTGGGCACATATATTTTGAAGTGGGATGCACCAAACTTAAATGCAATAGTTAAGGAAGGGCGTACTTCTTAATTGTAATTAGACCTTGAGCATCCCGCTCTTGTCTAAAAGACTAAGAGGCATTTATGTTAATGAATGTAGGTAGGTAAACTTGAATTCCTAGATTAGACAGTTTTAGGAGTGAGGAGGGAAAACGGATATAGACACCCTCACTTGTATCATTGTAACATTAGCAGCATAATCAATCAAGAGAGCAGAGAGAATAGGAGAGTAGAAAACTGTGTAGAAGACCCCATGTACAAAAGTTCTGGATTAATACAAGAAATCTTTAGTTCAGACTCATGGTGTCCAATTGCTTTATGTGTTGTACATGTTGATTGATATATGTTTGTTTACTCTCTATTATGCATTTTCATTGGTGCGTGAATGTATGGTTTCATATTTAATGTCTGAAATATGAAGAGAGGGAAAGTAAAGAATGAGTTTCAATGGTTTCTCTGTCTGAGCAAGAGTTTTCCTGCAAGGAGTGCAGTGAAATTGTCCGCAAGGTGTGCGTTGACAGAAGTTAGAGTTTGTCTCTGCAAGATCAAGAGAGATAACCTTGTTCTCATTCTCGCAGAAGTGCAAGTTGAGCATAGGAGTCGTACAAGGAGTGCATAGGCCAAGAAGAGTCTAAGAGTTTGCAGCTTGAGGGAGTTGTTGAAAATATTGTTGTCGTAGGAGAGTGCGCATAGTCTAAGAATTCAAATACTTGGAAGTATTTGAAGAACTATCGCAAGGAGTGCATGCAGGAGTCGTCTTGAAGACTCAAAGTTGTGGATAAATCTCAAGAGGACTAGTGCCTTGAAGAGTTGTAAGAATTCGTAGCAAAGGTGTTTTGCAGGAGGATAAGTTCCGAAAAGAAATACCATGTTCATTTCACAGGAATCGTCAAGGAGGAATTGGATGATCGAAATTCTCTGTGGAGAATTCGCGAAGTCATGAGAACCGACAGATCTTGTAGAGGAGTGTGTTTTTTGTTTAAGATCAGGGGAGAATAGAGCCGTAGGATCTGAGCCAACAGGGGCCGTCAGATCACTCACGTATTCGCACCTTAGGGTTTCATGGGTTGAAGAGTGGAAACCTTTGCATCAAGATTCACGAAATCGTGAAAGGCGAAACCCCGAAACAATGAGAAAATCTGAACCATCCGATTGGGAGGACACGTGTCGTGAGATCACCCGTATCGGGGAATCGACATCAAAGGTCAGAAAGGGAGACCCTTCAACTTCGCGAGTGCCAAAGCTGTGAATAAAATCAGGACCGTCCATCTGAGAGTGGACAGGTGGCACACTCGCCGACAGGGTGGTTAGACTTTGTTGACCACATCATGGTTTCATGAGTCGGAGAACCAATAGCATAGCATCTAGATTCGCAAATTCGTGAGGTCCGAAAACTCTAAAAAGGTGGGAAGTTCCATCATGGGACCCGCACAGACAACATGTTGAAATTTCACCGTTTCGCCATATCAGAGGATAAGAGGTCAAGACTTTTGTCCCGAAAGTACCAAAGAAAAGAAATTGCGAGAAAATCACAACCGTCCATTAGGAGGAGGACAGGTGGCAGAGATCGGAAGATCTCACGAACTCAGAGGTTCGCTAGGTGAGAGCCAAAACTTGGGTGCTCCAAGTCACGAGTGGCGAAATCGTGAGGAGTGTGGATAGTTGTCGAATCCAGGTGATGGGAGGACCGTCTGATCAGGAACCCCATCACATTTTGCGTGTTTGGGGGTTTGGAGGTTGAGAGGAGTTACTCTCAATTGCAAAGGGCACGAAGTGCCGAGAGTCGAGGCACGGAGGAAACACGTGGCAGAACCGCAAGGTGGGCCCGGGAAGTGGACCAGCGGACAATTATCACATATTGGAATAAGTCAACATCCCGTTGACCTCTCGTGTCTCAGGGACTTGGGAGATAAGGGAATGAAAGTTCGAGCCTTCAACTCGTGCAGTCACGAGTAGCGAGAACGAGAGGAGAAAAGTCAATATCGCCTCTCAGGGGTTCAGGAAAGAAAGGTGCCAAGGTGGGCTCTTGGAACTAGTGAAGGCATGAGAGGCAAGAAGTGCTAGCGCTTAGCCTAGCCAACGGTCTCGTAAGGAGGGTGCTGACAGAGAAGGAGTCGTAACTATTTCATGATCTCAGGTATCGTGGATTTGAGAAGGAAGAGTCGGGAGTCACAACTCGCAAACTCGCAAGATTGCGAGTTGTGAAAAGACCTGTGGATCAATTTGAAAAGAGATTCTAGTAGGGAATCCGAAAGAGCCAATCCATCTCAAAGGAGAATCCGAACGATCCTGTGAGCGGATATCGGCCTGAGGGCCGATATGTCTATGTTAGAGAGCAGAGGGTGGAGAGAAAGAGGGAGGGGGAGATAGAAAGATATTGTTCAAGTGTATGTATGTGTGTGAGAGAGAGAGGTTTAAGTGAGAGGGAAATATAGAGGGAGGGATGTAGATAGGGGTAGAGTGAGAGAGGGGGAGAGAGAGTGTGGGTGAGAGTGTGAGAGAGAGATAGAGGTTTGGAGGTATATAATGGGGAGATTAGGGGATAGAGAGAGAGAAAAAAAATTAGAGAGGCTCAAAAGGGGGGGGAGAGAGAGAGAGAGAGAGAGAGAGAGAGAGAAGTAGCTAGGGAAATAGAGAGACAGAGAAAGTGATTGATCTGAAAAGATATTTTAATTGACAATGGTTGATTTATTTTGCATCAGTTATTCTACCATTTAGGAAAAATAAGGAAAGAGGAAGAATTAAAGAGGAAACATAGCAACCATAATATAATATACAGATTTGAACATAATCATGAAGAACAAAAAACCATAAAACACCAAAGTGATAACAAAGTTTGGCAATATCACCTACGTCTCCAGGCCTTTGTCTTAGTGGGTGAGTCTTTCTTATTTCTATTCAAAATATTTAAAAGAACATCATAATAGTGCCAAAAAGGTTACAAAATAATTTGGTCTTTTTCTACCAGATCTCAAGATTCCAACAAAATTGACGACGCTAAAAACAGATGACTAGAGCTCCTAGAAATGGCCCACAAATGTGCTCTCCTCAATGGCTTCCTTACATAAAAATGGCTTGGGCTTAACAAGCCTTCAACATTTTCCTATTCTGAACCTCTCCCATGGCATCAAGAGCCTCTGGTTTATATAGCCCATAAGTGGGTAACAACCTCCCAACTTCCCCCCAAGATCTAGCCTCACAAAAGGCCCAATATCCCCCAATATTGGCCAAAATCTCTCAAACTTGTTCAAAAAATCACCAAAAAATCATAATACAATGTTGGAAAACCCACTTTTGTAAGATATAAGGGTGTAGCCCCCAAAATACATGCTCTTGGGAATATGGGCGCCCACCATGTCACCCTGGGCTAATTTTTAGTGCGTTGGCCCCCCGACTTAAGCTCCTGGTCACTTGTGTACTGACCATATGGTCATGGCTAAACCTTCCACTCACTCAAAATATAGGTTATACCCCCGATGGTTTATCCATGGGTTTTGCCCTTGGTCGTCGGGCTAGCCCGACCGACTAGGTGCTAACCATAACATCCGCACCCAAATAAAATGGTGTAGTCCAGGTCACATGGTAGAAGGTGTTATCGCTCCAGGAAACTCTCCTAGGCTGTAAGTCAGAGATGTCTAGTAACTTAATATTTTGGTAACTATTTTCTCAATAAAAAGTGTGGGTTTGGAACAAGTCGGAGGACTGGATCAATTCTCGCTCAAATCATGCATAAACACATCAAGATGGACAAGGCTTTCAACCAAAAATGTTCAGAGAGTTTACAAATAAAGGGATGGATGAAGAAATAACTATTATATCAGCAGAATCACATATAAACATATATGAATGGCCAATTACAATAATCAAAGGAATACTTGCAAAGTTAAACTTATGAATGCAATGATAAGATGACAGTTATCTGGCATAGACAAGCCTAACAACATGAATATAATATCCAGGTGCAAGTACAGAATAGACAAGAAGATGAAATCTGAACAAATTATGGCAAAAGAAGCTTGTATTACTCCATATGTAAATGAGAAGTTTTGAGTTACATAATATGAAAAAGTCTCCAAAGTCGAACCCTTGGTTCATCTTCTACCCTTAGCTATATAGCTTTACAAACAGTTCTGAGATCCTGAAAACATGGATCAAATAAGCTAAATATAGTAAATCAAAATCTAATTGCAAAAGATTTGGGATGATCCACAAAAATGAGGTCAATCCCAGATTTTTTGGTCCTCCTCTCTTGTTGAGTGCTGGTGTAGTGCAGGATAGCCTCCCAACGCTGTTGATTTAACCCTCCAAGAATGAAATTCAAGTTTTCTGAAGTGTGCAAACAACCCTAATTTTATGCCATTAAAAATGGCACCAAAACTAATTGAAACCCTTCTTCTTTACCTTATCTATCAAAAATAACCATTTGCTCTGACCTGGTAATTCATCCACCATCCATTTGAAAAGGATTCAATCCATTCAGACACAAAAATTTCTGATCTAGGAAAAAATTCGCTCATTCTGGCAGTTACAGGATTTCGGTGGTTAATTGTATGAAATTTTAAGCGTCTTATCGACCGAAAGCACTGTGTTTCAGAGGTTAATGAGCATGCTCAGGCTCGCCTAAACCACCGAAAAGAAGAAGTTTTTCAAAATCAAATTTCTCAGTAATGGAGAGTCTATTTTGCATGCTTAAATAATCGATCGACATCTACAAATCCTAATCTTTCCAATGGTTCTTTCAAATTTTCATTTGGATCCCGGGAAGCTAGTCAAATATTCCCTACAATATTAGGCATCATTCTTTCAAAAATACCATTGCATTTTTTATCGCTAACATCTGGCTCCAACTGGGATGGATACTTGCCTGTGAGGTATCCAAGAACCTGGTAGACCTAGTACCTTTATTATTGGGCCATGGAGTCATTCAGTCTTTTCAATCCCAGCAATGTTTACAACTTGCATTTATGTCTTTGGCTATTTACAAGATCCCTTAAAATTTTGTTTCTGAAAACTCTGCCACTTGTCTTCGAGAGCTTCTACCACTTGTCTTTTGCTAAATTAAAATCTGCATATTGTTCCCTCAATATTGAACAAATTATATCACAAGCATATTAAGGATTTATCTTCAATTTGTTGCTTTCAAAAATCAAAGATATCGCGTGCCAGATATATCCTAGAAATGTGGAATTTGGGAAAATTTTTGAGTGATCTGGTTAAAACAACTTTCGATGGTTAACTGTGAATTGTGGGCAAAAGTTGCTTGTGAAAAGTTGAAATTGTGACTAGAGCTAGAAGAGCCATCTCATATGCAGTATCTCGAAGTTGAGGGTTGTTGGTGGGAATATAAGGAACTAAAATTGATAACTGCCAATGCCGATCAAACTCAAACAACCATCTTTCACACGCAGTGGCTGATCCATGCAATAATTTTGGGCATAGAGTTGTTGTTTGTGCATATTTCCCTGTTGAAATTAAGAGATCAAGGTATGATAACCCTATCTCATCAATAAGTTCAATTGGGGCTTGTCCTGCTTCAATTGCAGCTAATTCTTTGTCATGTTGGTTATGTTGAAGAAGCCATGCTATATGGTCATCTGCATCCCGAGGCTTCGCAATGATTACATCTTTAGGAGAAACAATATAGTATAGCGGTTCATCTCCAGCAATCCACTGCATTCTTTCACTACCACTCCTTGAGAAAGGATCACATGCAAGCCCATAATCTGTGGCCTTATAATGCTCAAAATGGTAGATAGAGAGTTCATCTGCTGCTAGATCTTTGTTTTTCCAAGTCATGCTGTGTACCTCAGGCCGTTTGGCACATCCTGCTTGCCATGATGGTATGCCTTCACCAACTTCCTTTTCTCCATACTCCTTGTGAGGTGTTGTTCCTGAGTCTGTACTAAGGCTTGGAGTACAGTGTCAAGGCATCCGAAGGTAAGTAAAGGTGTATATGAAGATAAATTACCTTCTGTATAGGAGACTAATGAAGGTTTCTACGTTCCCGACGTATAGCTGCCAACTGCTCTTGAACATCTATGTCTCGTTCAATGGCTTCCCATGAACGTTCAAGTTCTTCCCGGGTGTTAGCAGTTATAAGTATTGTGTCAAAAATACTTAAAGCGATATGATTTTGATTAGAGAGTCCAGGTTGGATATTCGGTTGAATAGCTACAGGGACAGTCATTGAGAAAACATCACCAGTAAGGAAGGATTTAATCGATAGGTTTCGACACTGTTCAATTGGGTTAAGTGAAGAGAAAATCTCGCACGAAGAATGAAATAAAAACATAAACAGAAGGCCCTTTCCCGTAACTGTATTATTTTTATAAAAGGATACAAGATGAGATAAAAACGTTTAACAATGAATAACGCAAGATTCTAGTGAACAGAAAACTCGCATATACATACAGGAAGAAACTAACACATACATAATTGATATAATGTAAATATATGATTCTGTAAATGTAAATTGGTCTTACACCCGCTGAAGCTGGTGCAGAGGAAAGACAAGAGACAATTACAGAAAGACAAAACCTCTTTCACTATAGTAGTGGTAGTACTAAATTATAGTGACATATATCAATTATGTAGAGAAAAATGAAAAGAAACAATAAAACACAACGAAACAAACTTGCAACACAGTCGTGACGGAATTAGGAATCTCAAATTTTTTCTTGTATTAACTTCCTTCATGCGGGAAAACTCTATTACAGTTGATACCCAAAGAGTCCAACCTTTTTCTCTTCTTTTTGTGATCTATTTATACAAAATTTGCCTCTCGGCTCAAAAGAGCGAAATTACTCCATCTGTCCGAATCTGTCTACAAAAGGTGCCAGGTGCTCGTTTTTTGCCTAGATTAAATATATATGATACACTTGTCTAAAAAAGAAAAACAAGATGTGAAGGTTTTGCATTGACAACTGGGGAGAGCGAGATAATTCCATTTCACCCATTCTATCTTCCAGAAGTGCTAGGTGTCTATCTTCGCACGGATTCTGTGTACATGACACACTTGTCCACAAATTGGGTCACAAGCTGTGAAGGCTCGGCCTGACAACGAGCTTCGGCAAGATAGCATTCTCGAGCCAACTGTGGAAGTTTATCATTTATTTGTATATCAATAAGTTCAAGAGCGCCAAGTTGCGCACTAGGATGAATCAAATGTTTGTAGATTTGAGTCGGGTCTACCATGTCCATCTCGGAGATTTCTGCTGAATTTCTATCGCTCCCCTCCTTTATGTTGAGAGAAATCCGATCCATATTTATCCGCCTTAGCGCCTCTGTATCAACTCCAATTTCTATCCCCAACTGCTCACCATTTATGTTATTTATGGCCTCTTCTAACGAATTTGCCACTTTCTGAGCCTGCTCTTTGCTTAAAACAATATCTTGTTCCCAATTCTTTAACAGGATATTACCCCTGGTTTGTTCGGTAATGGTGAGCCCAGGAGGCCTTGAAAACCTGTTGTTGGTCGCTATCACTGCTTCTTGAAAAGCGACCCGAGCAGCTTCTGCGTTCCTTTCTTTGTTAATCAGATCTTTAGAGATTCGTTGCATTAACAAGCAGTCTTCTCGAATCTCTCCTATTTTGTTTAGCAGGCTTTGTTGAGCAGAGGAGATCCTGCTCCGAATATCAGTCACTTGAGATTTAACGATCTCGATGTCAATCACTTTGCTTTCTACGAACTCCAACTGAGTCTGCAGCTGTGTAATCGTATCCCTCTGCTGGCTCGATCGTACCCGACCATCTCAGATTGTAAAATTTTCTTGTTCAAGCTTAGTCTTGAGGACTCCAATCTCTTTCTTGTCGGCCAATTGGGCCAACTCGATTTCTCTGCTCACTTAACTTCTAGCACTTTCTGCTGCTGAAGTTACCCTGGCCTCAAGGGTCTTGATCAGGCGGTTTTTTGCTTTGAGCTGTCTTTTTAACATTTCGACCGAGAATTAATTTGTTGTTGCATACGCTCCCAACGTTCCTGCAATTTCAGTAGCAAATTCATCTTTCTTCTTGTTCATCCCATCGGTCATCACTTTGAATCTTTTATTTGTGGACTCTCCCTCCTGATAAATTTCTCGCTTCACCACACCTTTCCTCTTTTTGTCAAAGAAGAAATCATTAGGGGGGAGTTCCTCTGCCCTTATAGGTTTTAGTTCCTCCCCGAAAATCCATCCCTCATTAACGCCTCCCTGTGCTGACTGCAAGGGTGTAACAGAGGTGATGGGTTGCCCGATCTGCTTTGTTGCCTTCGCTGGTGTGCTGAGTGGATCTTGATTTTTCGGGGGATCAGGGGTCTTCGTTCCTGCCTCTGGATTATGACTCTTTGGTGGACCTGTGTCTTTTATTTCCTCCTCCGGATTAGGTTCCTTGGTAGGACCAGAAGTTTTCGCTCCTGTTTCGGGATTTCCTTCTCGTTCTGGGTTCTCCTCCTGCTCAGGACTCTTCTCCCTTTCGGGATCTTTCTCCGTTTTGGGGTTCCTCTCCTACTCAGGACTCTTCTCCTGACTTTTTTTGGGGTTAGAGGTTTTCCCCTCAGAACTTTCGGCTTCTTTTCCTTTACCTTTGGAAAGTCCCAGGCCTCCTAGCACCACGGGAAGGCATTGTTTCCTGTTCTTCTGAAATTTTAAAAATGAAGCCCCGTCTTCGGGTGCGAGGGATGTGATTCAAAATTGCACCTCCGAATAAGATCTCCCCCCTCGGAAAACATCGTCCGAGGGTGAACATTCATGCTCGAACCTTTTTAGTCCGCAATTTCCCAAATGAGTGCTTACGATCCCCTGAGGATCATGCTTCTTGTACTCGATGGAGACTAGGCTCAATTCTTCAATAGCCGCAGCCTCAACTTTAGCACACCCAAAATCTAATAATGAATATGAATTCAGCCGAATAGGGAAATATGGCCATACCTTCTTGGCCGACGCTTTGAGCTCTTTGCTCACTCCGCCGATTACTGTTTTCCGAGCAATCTC
Organism: Picea engelmannii; assembly: GCA_009831015.1. Taxonomy (NCBI): domain Eukaryota; kingdom Viridiplantae; phylum Streptophyta; class Pinopsida; order Pinales; family Pinaceae; genus Picea; species Picea engelmannii. The sequence goes on along the minus strand of ML780886.1, from coordinate 849,767 downwards.
GCGACAGGCTAGCTTGTCGGGAATGAATTGTGGGAGCGCCAGAGGAGGAACAGTGGCTCCAAAGACTCTCAAATAAGAGAATTCCTCTTCCACATACCAGTCCAAAATTCGGCTCAGATTAGCTGGAATGCTATCCGAGATGCGAGGTGGTAAAAGGCCAAAAATGGTGACGTGCAGAGGCACCGTCACCCAATTAAAAATTTCATAAATAAATTCGTTCGCGTTGTTTTCCCACAGCTTATCGTGGTACTCATGAACAACCTTCTCTTGGGTTGGACTCCAAGCCCAATTCATCAAAGGGAAAGGCGTCATGGAGCATATTGCATCCATGATATACGCTAACATGTAGAATCCGGATGGTTTCCCGGCTGCTTTCTGCTCTTGGTATTCGGTGATCCTGTTGAAAAAACTATCAAAGAGAATTTTTGCCCAATTGAAGGAGGAACCCTCTGCTACCCGATAGATGAGAGGTACCCACTGGACATAGAAATGTGTGGTGTCCTCCCATCCAAAAAGTCGACAAGCCATCATCGCTACATATGAAAAATTGGGCTCCAACGAAGAAATTGAATACACACCCTTGTCATTTACTCTGAATGTCGCGGAACGCGACACCCAATCCTTAATCAAGCCTGGCAGGGTTCTGTCAAATTCTTGGCATTCTTTCTTTTTGAATTCTGCCAGGAATTCTTGGTCGTATGTATATTCGAAAGTTGTTGGGAGCTTATACATAGACTGGATATGTTCGGGCCTAAAAGTCTCGATCTTGTCCTGTCGGTCATTCACGGTAGTTCTGGTAGGCAGGTCGACATGATCTAATGCCCATCGGATCATGTCGTAGTATGGGAGCAACCGAGGTCTGGTTGCGACCAGGTGCATCCCCGACTGAACAATTGTCTTGTACCTAGTATTCATGTCGTCCTTCACAATATCAAGGTTATCGTCATCAGAATCCGAACAGTTTACCACCCCGGCTTTCAGAATGTATGAAATAGATGACCAGGTGGATACTGAGCCACTCGTCCGGGGCGAAGTATCTGAAACATTATCTGGACCCTGTGCCGCAACCTCGACGTTCGCTTTCGCTGCTCTCCTTGGTGCCATGGCTGAAGCCTGTTGTCTTGCTCTTCTGCAGTAGACCTGTGTATACATGCGGGGATAAGTATCCTGGGGGAAAGGCGAGCTCTATGCGTTAATAAGAAATTATTTTTTTTTAAATAGAATGAAATATCATATATATTTCAAAATCATGTACTTTTGACACAAGTCTATCAAATCGCGAGTAAAACCGAATTTATTGAAAAAAATCCGATCTTATTTTCTTCGTGGATTCACCCTAACTTCTCATTAATGTCATGAATATCGGGCAGCTTGTCAGGTACTCGGGTTATGGAGAGTAAATGAATTGGTACCTCGTGAAGTGTGCCAACCTTGAAGCGCAGGACACATTTCGCTTAAAATTAAAGTATTACGATCCTTATCAACTTAAAAAACTACCTCGCCTTTCGTTGCATCGCGAACTTTGTTTTCGCATTTTGACCCTTTAACTCGCGATACCGCGAGGGCCGATTAGATGTCACCTTGCAACATGTGGACATCGCTTGGTCCTTTACAAGAGTTTGATTACCTAAATCAACTAGATGTCGTTGGTACAACCTTGCGGAATTTTTAAAAGCCCTAGGAACTAGCATGTGGACATTGTGGTCCGTTACTATCCTTTATCTCCTTATGTGTGAGTTAATCTAGAAAAGCATGAAACTAGCCTAGATTGAACATGTGGGCATGTG
>ML780886.1:813758-824861 GCA_009831015.1 Picea engelmannii | reverse complement strand
TGGTATGCATCCTCAAATGTGCGGACAGTAACCATGCTCAACTCGTCCTGAATATCATACCTGAGACCATTCAGATATCTCGCCACCTTTTCGTCATCACTCTCCCGATGACCAGCTCGAATGTTGAGCCTGTAGAACTCCTCGGTGTACTCTTTCACCGTCATCAACTTCTACCTCAGATTCTGCATGCGCCTGAACAGAGTGATCTGGTAGTCCCTCGGAATGAACTTCGCCTTCATCTTGGCGATCATCCGATCCCAGCTCTTGATTTTCTGTTTTCCTTTGGAACGTCTGTCTGCTTGCAGCTCGTCCCACCATAAGGCTGCGTGTCCCTTCAGCTTGGTGACAGCATGCCTCACCTTCTTATCCTCTTCGATGTCTTCGTAGTTGAAGTAGGTGTCGAGTGCTCGGATCCAATCCAACAGCTCCTCTACGTTTAGATTTCCCTCATAGACAGGAATATCCATCTTCGTCTTCGAGCTCATCCTTGAAATGGATTTTATCAACCTCTCTATCGAGGCATCTTCTGCGGCGACCTCTTCTTGGTCGTGTCCAGCTTCCTCTTCAACCTCAGGATCGCTGAAGTCTGCTGTACCAGCTCCACGCCTCTGGGTGGCCTCCATATCTTCCAGTCTCACCCTGAGATCTCGTATTTGTCGTTCCATCTCTGGATTCCCTGCGGGATTTCCTGCTTGCCTACCTCTTCTTCGCGCGTCCCTGTCCTCACGATCAGGAGACTACCTTTCTCTCCTGGGCGGCATTATATCTCTTCTATTTCTATTCAGAAACAAAGGTGTTCCTGCTCTGATACCACTCTGACGCAACCCGCCCCTCACCGAGCAAGTCGCTCCACCAGGACCTCCTAATTCTCACAGGCCCGAAGAGTTAACGACTCTCTTTCTCCCTCAGGATTTCCTGTCACCCACAGAACACTATTCGGAAAATCTTCCCTTCGGAAATCGGGAGATCGGGTCTCGCGATATCGCGAACCTTGTGTGCACAACCTCATGCAATTCAAATCCCCGAACCCCGAACTCTGATGCCACATGTTTGCGTCCCATGGAGAGGCCTTCGTCTTGACACCTGTCTCCCTCTCGTTCAATCGAGATTTCACGATTCGGGAGTTCGCGCCTCCTGATGCACAAGGTCACAGACCCTGCAAAACCCTGAATCCCGACCTCTTGGGATCTTCCACCACGTGTCTCCCTGGAGATCGACGGTTCCAGCTGACTCAGGAAATCGCCGGTCGCGACTTCGAAGAGTATAAACTCTTACTCTGTGAAACGCCGAACGCCGAATCCTGATCCTCTGGGATCCTGCGCCATGTGTCCCTTCTCCGATCAACGACTCGGATTAATTTCGGGAAATCACGATTCGCGATTTCAAGGGGTTTTAACCCTTGCCTCCGGGAACGTCGAACGTCGAACCCCCGATCCTCAGGGATCCTGCGCCACGTGTCCACGTCTAGATCAACAGTGCAGATCCATTCGAGGAATCGCGTCTCGCGATTCTACGAGGTGTGAATCCTCGCTTCGTCAGTTCCCAAATGCCGATACCCCGAAGTCCGATGGGCTTTGATTCTCCTCCGCCTGTGCTACGGGCTATCTCCCGCGCAGTTCCTCCACGATCGAACGGTCCTCGGGTTTTCGGGTTTCTCCTTGACGGCTCTAAGTCGTCGATTCTCTTCCTTCTTGAAGAGTTCCTCCGCTTCACCACCTTTGTCCTGTATGAACTCCAATGGAGTCTGTCTCCACGGCGACACAAAGGAAATTTTCTCAGGTCTATTCCTGAGATGTTTACAAGGAACTGTCCCTCCTGAGCTTATGTCTCTCTCTGACTCCTTCAGATGACTCCTCGCGTTCTTCCCACGCTCAACTGCCAACAGCTCTCAAAGCGTTAAAGGCAGTTAGACCCGTGCCCTCCTGCTAACACAGTCCAGTCCTCCTCCACTCAGACTCAGCTTTGAGACTTCAATCCGATCGACACTCACCTGCACGGTTCGAATAATCTAACTTATCCCTGGGCAACAGAGAACAAAGTTCACTACTTGGCCTTCTCGACACACTCTATGCGGAGGAATTCGACTGCACTCTATGAAGGAATCTCTTGGCTCAAGCAGAGACACAATTGAAACTCATTCCCTCAGGTTTCTAACCTGATATGCAATCACATAAGCAGCATATAGAAGATAAGCATAAAAAGAAGCAAGTATGCAAAAGCATAATATCAACAACACAAAGAGACTGAACACATCCATGGAATTGAATAAAAGCTTTCCTATTAATTCAATGTCTGTACATGGAGTTTCTTCACAAGCTCTCTGCTCTATCCTTCTTCCTTCTCTCCTGCCAATGCTGAATAATAATAATCTCAATTATACAAGGAGGGTGCCTATATTCGTTTTCCCTCCTGGAAGTAAAAACTGTCTAATCTATAGCTAATTTTCTATCTACCAACATTAAAGATATTTAATGCCTCCTTATCTACATTAGGTTACATCTGCGCTTGCTTTGAATGCCTTCAGTAAACGGCGGCGCAACAATACCAAGGTGAAATTCAAAATCAAAAAAGGTTTGCTGGCTTGTCCAACTGTACGTTCTCTTTCTCCTCACGCTGGTTCATATGATGAATTGCGGATGTTGCGGATTCTCCTGCATCAAAATGAAACTTGATAATAATGCCATTAATTATCATCTATCATTAGGAACCCTTCTCATGGCATTCAGATTAAGAAAAATTGGATCTGTGCAAAATTTGTAGCGTTCTTCCCTGTTTCTGTGCTTTTGGTAGTTAAAGAGACAAAATTTGAAAACGTTAATTGCCAAAAGCTCTGCCTTTTGGTAGCTAATGAACAATCATTTGTTCGCCTAAGCCACCAAAAGTTGTAACTTCAATCAAAACTTCAGAAACTCAAAAATTTCCTTACTTCATTTATACTGAGAAGATTTTGGCTGCTTTGACGATGTTCCAGTCTTTTTTACAGGTCTGGTTTTTGCTCTCTTCTGTGCCTTCTTGAGGATGTCCCTTCCTTGGCTGTTTTGATTCCACAATTTCTCTGGAACTCATTTTTGTTATTTAGATCAACAACAGATGCATTCAAAAACTTTCTATGAAGATTCCTTACAAAAGACGTCTTGGTCACTTCCTTAATCCATTTCATCTTCACTATCAATACCATGCCTTGCTCTACTTATTGGAGACAACTGGAAAACAATTGAAAATGAATCTGCCTACTTGGATGGTGAGCTTATTCTTCTGCCTACTCTTATATTAACCAAATCTTCAACTTGGTTAAGTAAAAGCATATTTCCACATCAAGCATTCAAGCAACTTGATGACTGAAGGAACCGCATTTATGCTACTGATCAACATATAATTATAAAACCATAACAACAACCATAAATATTTCTTCAGCAAATCATACTCATCCCTAAAAATCGATGACATGATGAAATCTGAAATTTTTAGGGAATCTGAAAGATATGATTCCAGCAATACTGCCACTGGATCTTTAAAACTAGAATCACAATTATACTGATTCAGAGAAAATGTCCAATCATGCATATTCTTCCCTTTGCTGCAAAACATATGACTTCTTTGATAGTCCTCTTTTTGTTCTAGTTGGAGATGAAATGATTCCTGCAATTTCTGTTTCTCACAATTCCTGACAATTCCATCCGTCTGCAAATCTGAAAGTTGTTGTAAGCTACTTTTACTAATTTCAGATTCCATCTGAATATAAGACAACTGATCCATGTGATTTATATCTAGAGCAATTATATCTTCAGATATATAATAATCAGTAATAATTGTAGCAAGAGAATTTTCAACCTTTGGATTATTTACTTCTACTTCATGTTCATGCGAAACCGTATCATCTTGAGGAATATTAGAAAATTGATAAAGCTTGTGAGCAACAAGTTCTTCTTTATCTAAATCTATGGCATCCTTAATCCCATAGTCAAAAATATAAGAGACGTTTGAATCAATGACAAATGTGTCTACAATATGACTATCACCAACATCTTCACAATCAGAAGGAATACTAACTGAATGTTGAATGTGGAATGCAGATTCTTTACAACAGTTATCAAAAATAAGATCAGCTGAGTAAATCATCTTGTAATATGAATTGAAAGCCACAAGAAAATCCTTCAGAGAATGGACACTAACAACAGGAAGGGATTGACACCATTCACAAGAATTTTCTTCTAAAGAAAATTTGAACAACTTGATTAAAACATCCTCGTGAACAAAGCCATGTTCAAGAACACATCTATGAAAATTGAATAAATGCTCACCCGGATGATCGTCCTTGCTTCCTCTGAATCTGGGAAGATAGTCATCCCATTCAACTATAGTAGGCACCGGATGTGGAAAACCAGATATGTCTGAAAAATCACAAAATGCATACCTCACAACTAGAATCTTTTCCATTTCATTTATATACCAATCGAGTCGCCACTGAATTCGTCCTTCATGGAGTCGCCACTGAATTCTTCCTTCATGGAGTCGCCACTGAATTCGTCCTTCATGGAGTCACCACTGAATTCGTCCTTCATGGAGTCGCCACTGAATTCATCCTTCATGGAGTCACCATATAGATTATTACAACCAATGTAGTGTCCAACCATTGTCTATCATCAAAGATCAGATCTATGTCGTCTCCCAGGGAAGCTGAGCTTCGATCTCCTCTCCCCAGCAACGACACCAATTTTTTATCACTCCAGGAAACTCTCCTAGGCTGTAATTCAGAGATGCCAGGTAACTTAATCTTTTGGTAACTATTTTCTCAATAAAAAGTGTGGGTTTGGAACAAGTCGGAGCACTGGATCAATTCTCGCTCAAATCATGCATAAACACATCAAGATGGACAAGGCTTTCAACCACAAATGTTCAGAGAGTTTACAAATAAAGGGATGGATGAAGAAATAACTATTATATCAGCAGAATCACATATAAACATATATGAATGGCCAATTACAATAATCACAGGAATACTTGCAAAGTTAAACTTATGAATGCAGTGATAAGATGACAGTTATCTGGCATAGACAAGCCTAACAGAATGAATATAATATCCAGGTGCAAGTACAGAATAGACAAGAAGATGAAATCTGAACAAATTATGGCAAAATAAGCTTGTATTACTCCATATGAAAATGAGAATTTTTTAGTTACATAATATGAAAAAGTCTCCAAAGTTGAACCCTTGGTTCATCTTCTACCCTTAGCTTTATAGCTTTACAAATAGATCTGAGATCCTGAAAACATGGATCAGATAAGCTAAATATAGTAAATCAAAATCTAATTGCAAAAGATGTGGGATGATCACCGAAAATGAGGTCAATCCTAGATTTTCTGGTCCTCCTCTCTTGTTGAGTGTTGGTGTAGTGCAGAATAGCCTCCCAAGGCTGTTGATTTAACCCTCCAAGAATGAAATTCGAGTTTGCTGAAGTGTGCAAACAACCCTGATTTTCTTCCATTGAAAGAGGCACCAAAACTGATTGAAACCCTTCTTCTTTCCCTTATCTATCAAAAATAACCATTTGATCTGACCTAGTAATTCATCCACCATCCATTTGAAAAGGCTTCAAACCATTCGAACTCAAAAATTTCTGATCTGGGCAAAAATTCACTCATTCTGGCAGTTATAGGCTTTCGGTGGTTAACAATATGAAATTTTAAGTGTCTTATCCATCAAAATCATTGCGTTTCAGAGGTTAATGAGCATGCTTAGGCTCGCCTAAACCACCGAAAAGTAGAAGTTTTTCAAAATCAAATTTCTCAGTCATGAAGAGTCTGTTTTGCATTCTTAAATAGTCGATCAACATCTACAAATCCTAAGATTTCCAATGGTACTTTCAAATTTGCATTTGGATCCTGGGAAGCTAGTCAAATATTACCTACAATATTAGGCATCATTCTTTCAAAAATGCCATTTCATTTTTTATCGCTAACAGAAGGATCGAGAACCAGGGGCTGAGGCATATGTACTAACCACATGCCAAACATATAATAGTGTGGTAATGTGTGTAGGTCATATGGATGCGCTAGAGCTATACCTATAATAAAATGTGTATGCCAATGTATAACAACTAGTTTATATGGTTTACAAACGACTGTGGGTTGGGGCCTAGCCTCAAACCTTTAACACTCCACCATTACACACACATCACTTTATATATAAATTTACCACAATACATGTCAAGGAGCACTGAGGGTGGGCTGGTATCCTGACCCTGCCAAACCATTAGCCCAGACCAAAGGTGATGGGGTCGACTCCATGGGAGTAATATAACTTTTGGGTAACGTCAACCAATAGAAAGGTGCCACATGGAAGCCCAGGACTGGGCCACATGGCACCGTCACATTCACCAATAACTTCCACATGTCAGAGCATGATTCGACCACTGCCAAACCAGTCAGCATGCCACATATCTTTCCTATCAATAAGTTGACTATAACTACCACGTCATCATCGTGCCACATGTCATGATATGACTCGTCCATCTACACCTACCACGTCAGTGCCAACGCACCTTGCCACATCATCTATATGGTTGTATGGCCTGTACAGTCAACACTGTATGGACTGTACTGTCAACATTTTTTTGGTTTGTTTGGCTAAGGCCCAAATGAACATACTGCTATATTTTTCGTATACGACATCCATTTGAGCCAGTTCAAGTTGCGTTGGGTTTGTATACATCCGTTTTGAAGCCATTATGAGAACTTTGATTTGTATGCCTTCCTTGACCCATTTTGTTCCCTAGATCCAATTATGGATCACACCTCCCCACTAAAGACCTTTTGGATGTACAAAAGGTTATTGACCAGTCATCAAGTGCGGGATATGCCACTCGACTTATTCACTATCTTTAAACTTTGTCCCGTGGACCTGTCTCATCAAGATAAACTATAAAAAAAACCATGATAACTGACAGTATATTGTTAGCCACTTGTACTCTGTCACATCTTACTGAAGCCACTATCATCCATGTTGACAACATTACTAATTATAAAATAAAAAATACGACAACAAATGAGCTAATATGTTTGTAATACTTTCACGACATTAGCTTTTCCTAAAGCAAAGTGTGATTGATCTTCCATTCTACAATCATCTCTTGTTCTTTCTTAACATCAATTACTTGATTTGAAATAATTATAGTTGTGTTGCTTGCATGATCCACCTTTCTTAATTTTTTCCATTGTTTAAAGATATTTATTTTCTTTTACATAATGAGCATGTACAACATATTCTTGACCTACATTTATTAAGTGATATTAATTATTTTCCCTGTAGAAAATTTCTTTACGATCATACCAGTAAGGACTTGCTAAGACCATTCCACATTCATTGAGTGGCACCACATCACATATTACCTCATCCACAAACTTAGATGAAATTGCAAACATAAATGTACATTTCTTTTTTATGTGCAATTGATGATTGTTGCTTATCCATTTAAGTGTGTAAGGCTTATGATGCATCTACGTGGTTAATCCAAATTGATTAACCAATTCTTATGAAATCAAGTTATATTGAGATCCACTATCTATCAATGCGTCGACCTTATTATGTCTCATAATGACCCTTATGTGAAACAATTTACTTCTAGAATCAAATCCATCACCAATTTTACCTGTCAAACCAACCGATGAGACTTTAGATTCATGACTTGAATATGATCCCAAGTTTGTTGGTCATGTTGTTGCTGCAACTATTTTCCTCCCTTTCCTTTCTTTGATCCAATTTGGTCTCTTCTTGGGATGCAATTTCCAGCAATGGTCCTCATCATTCCCTTCTTTCTTGCAATGCTTGCAAGAGGGATTATCTTCCTTTCTTGCCACTGAATTTTCCTTCCTTCCATTCCACTTCCTTTTGTCCTCTTTTCTTCAAGATGATTCCCCTGTTACACCAACCCCTATTTTCCCTGCCTCAATGTATGTAGCTTGAACATAAACCTCATCAATATTAGTAGGTCCAAACATAAATACAGTGTTTTGAATATGTGTAGGTAAACCTCCTATATATTTCATAAGAGATTCTTGCGTATGTAAAGGAATATCTAACGTCAATGCCATTTTATGAAATCCATCTGTGTATTCTTGCATTGTTTGTCCCTTTCTTAGTTTAAGACCTTTCTATTCAATTAAAGATTTATGTTTATAACCCAAAGGATAGAATTTCTTTCTAAGTGCAGAAACAAAAACTTTCCATGATGTAAGTACATTACCCACTTGTTGTCTTCCATTTTACAACTTGCTTTGCCACCAGATGAGTGTTGTGCTTGCAAGTTGAAGCAAAGCCAACTTTCTTTCAGTGGTCTCATCCTTTATTTGTTGCACACTGCAATAAACCTACATCAGTCTGAACCAATTATCAAGCCTCTCTGGATTGACTTCACCATCATACATAGGTAATTAAAATTTAACATCAAGATTAAGTAAAGGCATTTCTTGTTTATGTTTATGGACATGTTCTGTTGCGATGGATTTGGAACTTGAACTTGAAGAATAAGAAGTTGATGGAGAAGAAGGAGGTGAAGGAGGAATTTGAGGAGGATCCTCTCCTTCTTCACTTTTTACCTTTTAATATTCACTTAGATTCGGTCTCTTCCATATCAAGTAATCCTCATACAAAACCTTCATCATTTCGACATGGTGAAGAAAGCCTTTCCAAACTCTTTCTCATCATGAGAAAGTCCCCTTTCTGATGCCATCTTATCACTTTGAGAAGTTCTCTTTCTCAATACAATCAATGTATTCTCTTCAACAAGCTCACCTTCACCATGACTCAGGTTTTCCCTGGTAATCATGCAAACTCAAAAACCAACCGTCAACTAGCTCTAATACCACTTGATCCGAAAAGATCTTTTAAATGACAATGGTTGAGTTATCTTGCATGAGTTATTTTACCATTTAGGAAAACTAATGAAAGAGGAAGAATGAAAGATGAAACATAGCAGCCATAAGACAATATATATATCTGAAGATAATCATGAAGAAAAAAAAACCATAAAACACCAAAGTGATAACGGAGTTCAACAATCTCGCCTACGTCTCCGGGCCTATGTGTTAGTGGGTGAGGATTTCTTATTTCTATTAAAAAATATTTAAAAGTAAATCATAACAATTCCAAAAATTTTACAAACTTATCTATTCTTGTTCTATCATATCTCAAGAACCGAACAAAATTGACGGCATTGAAAAAGGATGACCGGAGCTCCCAGAAATGGCCCGTAAAGGTGCTCTCCTAAATGGCTTCCCTGCATAAAAATGGCTTGGGCTTAAAAATCCTTCATAATTTTCTTATTCTGAACCTCTCCCATGTCTTCAAGAGCCTCTATTTTATATAGGCCATAAGTGGGTAACAACCTCCCAAATTCCCCCCAATATTTGGCCTCAAAAAGGGCCCAATATCCCCCAAAATTGGCCAAAATCTCTCAAAACTGTCGAGAAAATCACTTAAAAATCATAATAAAATGTTGAAATACCCACTTTTGTAAAACATAAGGGTGAAAACCCCAAACTCCATGCTCATGGGCATATGGGTGCCCACCATGTGGCCTCGTGCTAAGTGTTAGTGTGTTGGCCCCCTGACTTAAGCTCCTGGTCATGTGTGTATCGGCCATATGGTCGTGGCTAAATGCTCCACACGCTCACAATATAGGTTATACCCCATATGGTTTATCCCTCAGTTAGGCCCTTGGTCGGTGGGCTAGCCCGACCGACCGAGTGCTAACCATAACATTCCCGCCCAAACAAAACGATGTAGTCTGGATCACATGCTAGAAGGATCGAGAACCGCGGGCTTAGGAATATGTACTAACCACGCGCCAAACATATAATAGTGTGGTCATGTGTGTAGGTCATATGGATGCATTAGGGCTATACCTATAACAAAATGTGTGCGCCAATGTATAACAACTGGGTTATATGGTTTGCAAACAACCACGGGTTGGGGCCTAGCCCCGACCCTTTACCCCTATGCCATTTCACACACATCACTTTATATATAACTTTGCCACAACTCATGTCAAGGAACACCGATGGCTGGCTGGTAGCCCGACCCTACCAAACCATTAGGCTAGACCATAGGTCATGGAGCCGACTCCCCAAGAGTCATATAATTTTTGCATATCGTTGACCAATAGAGGGGTGCCACGTGGCACCATCACATTCGCCAATAACTATGACATGTCAGAGCATGATTCAACCACTTCCATCCGAGTCAACATGCCACATATATTCCCTGTCAGTGTATTGATTGTACCTTCCACGTCAACATCGTGCCACATGTCACCCTTGCAGTGGTGCCACATGTCACCCTTGCAGTTGTGCCACATGTCACGATCTGACTCATCCATCTGCACCTACCACATTAGCACCAACGCACCTTTCCATGTCATATGTACGTTCGTATGACATGTATAGTCAGCTTCCACATAAGCACTATACAGACTGTAAGGACTGTACAGTCAACATTTTTTTGCATGTTTGGCCAAATGAACATACCACGATATCATTCGCATATGACGTCCATTTGAGCCCGTTCAAATTGCATTGGGTTTGTATCGACACGTTCTACGCACACATCCATTTTGAAGACATTCTAAGAAATTTTATTTTTAGGCCTTCCTAGACCCATTTTGGTCCCTAGATCTAATTTTGGATCAGTGATAGAGAGGGATGGGATGAGATAATGAGTAAAAGAGAGATAAAGAGATAAGAAGGAATATTGAGTGTTCTTATGGGGGGTGGAGATGAGGGAGGAATAGAGGGAGAGAGAAATATAGGTAGGGAGAGAGAGAGAGGTAAAGAGAGAGAAAGGCAGTAGTGGAGAAGATATAGAGGGAAAGTGGGAGAGAGGAGCAAAGGGGGAAGAGAGAGACATTGGGAGACATTAAGTGAGTTATAATGCGAACAAGTGATTGAGAGAGAAATGGGGGGGAAGACATAGGGAAAGAGAGAGGGGGGGTAGATGTAAGAGAGAGAGAAAGAGAGAGAGAGTGGGAGATAGGTAGTGAAAGAGAGAGAGAGGTAAATATGATATGGATAGAGAGAGGTGAATATGATATGGAGAGAGAGAGGGGG
>ML780886.1:795033-809980 GCA_009831015.1 Picea engelmannii | reverse complement strand
GTGAGCAAGAGATAGGGAGAGAGATTTAAAATAGAGAGAGGCATATAAAGGGAGGGAGGGAGAGAGAAAGAGAGACGAAGTGAGGGAGAGAGAGAGAGAGACTTATTTAGTGTAACATGAATGAACGTGTCCATGTTCTTGTGCATTTTAGGAATGAAAACACATTTTAGGAATGTGCACGTGCTTTAAGAACATGTGCACATTCCTAGAGTGGATGCACGTTCTTTTGAATTCAATTTTTTTGTGGCAGGAGTGACAAGTTTAGGATACGTGTATGTTGACTTGGTTCACTTGGTTTCCTTCGATTTAGATTCAGGATGACAAATTGATAAAACCTCCACTTTTGTGAATACCTCTCTATATCTCTCTTTTTGACATTATTTTTCTATAGGATACACAATTCAATTGTTGATGAAACTACAAACATAGATAAAGTGAGCTATGCAAATTCCAAACAAATAGTTTTAAAAAAAATTAATATTCTTTACTATTTTTAATCTATTTTGAGACCATGTCTACAATCTAAAATTAAAATAAAATTATTTTGATCATGTTAAGAATGTATTAGCTTGCACAAACAAAGGCCTTGTAATTTCAAGGATATATTGACTTTCATAATTTAAAATAATATATAAAATTAATATTATAAATTTCCGAAAACTACTACAATTATGCAAGTTTTTGGAATTAAATTTCATTGTTAAGGTACTTAAATGAACAAAAACTTTAAAAATATATTATAAATTTCCAAAAAATACACTAGGAAGAGAGGTTCTCTAGATTATGCAAGTTTTTGAAATGAAATTAGATTGTTAAGCTACTAAACACCTTCACAAAAAAAAAAACATATACATTATATTTTGCTAGAAAAATAACCTACCACTTTTACAAAAAAATAAATTTCACATATTTATTTACAAATTCTATGAATAAAAGGTGTATATTAGGAAAGCCAATTCAATTTCCTAAGTTTTATCTTCTTACACCATATTCAAAATCACTGTAAAAGTACCTTTGAATAATCCCTCCAAGTTAAGATATTGTTGTTTTTCCATGTTTGCATTGGCACTAAGGCATCATATGAGACCATCATTAGCTTTCACGTACCCATTAGTGGATAGAAGGAAATTAAGATTCTACATGGAGGTGGTCTAGGTGGTCAACCCTAGTTTAAAAGATCAAAATTACTTCTCTCATGGGCTACATAGTGAAAGTGTGCATTGGACAACTCCCAAAACAACATGGGATGAGAGAATATGTCACCTTTGTGCACTAAGTAGGTAGAAGATGAAAAACACTTATGATTGGATTTCCCTACCTATATTCATATTAGATACCAATTTAATAATATTTTCCACATTATCAACCTTCCTAACTTGCTAATTCATCAAAAGTATGGTGATCTTGGAACACTTCTCTCAATACTTTTTGAGGATAGAAATACAATTTTAAATAAATTTAAATAATCTCTTATCTTCTTAAAATCGAATAAGCCAACTGAACTTTTTGTACAATGTAGGTTTTAATCCCATAAGTTTCCTTTTCTTGAATTTCATGATTGAAATAAATTTGTCTAACTTCACCTAGATTATAACTAGAAGCCTAACCTGAAATCAAACTTGAATTGAATTTAATCGAATTTCAAATATAACGTGAAGGCAAATTTATTCCACTTCAATTTCAAAAAATGAAAACCCCTAATTTATAAAGCCTAACCTAAATACTAAATATTTAGTAAGATCTCGTGTGTTTGAAATATATTTTTAATATAGAAATGCAATTTTCATTTTTATCACGAGACATTTTATCATATATATTTAAATTTTAAAAACTTTGAAGTATATATTTACTCAAATTCAATGTTAATTTTAATATATAATTTTTCATTGTATAAGTTTTGGAAAACTTCATGATTGCTCAAACTTAATGTCATTTTTTTAACATAGTTTTTCAATGTCCAATTTTTGGACTTCATGATCGCTGAACTCAACACATACTGGATCCCGGCGACTAAGATTTTAGCTAAGGCTGAGATGATGGAATGAATTAAAAATCAAATATATGATCTGGAAAATTGAAAGACAATAAAGAAACAGCACGGAGATGGAGAAAGCTGAGGCAAATTCTTCAAAACTGACAAATTCTTACAGCACGTAATCTAAAGAGTCGTGTGTAGAATTCATTAGATGCCCAGTGATGTGGAAAATTGTAATACAATAAAGGAACGGCATTGAAATTTAGAAAGCTGAGGCAAATTCTTCGGTAAAGCCAAATGATCAACAGAATTGAAAGACAATACGGAAAGACAAATCGCCGTATTGAGTGAGGCATAGAGACGAGGAGAGCTAAGGCCATGTTGACTACGGCATAGACATGGAGAAAGCCGAGCAAATTCTTCCCTAACGACAAATTCTCGTAGAATTTATGAAATGCCGTGTTAAAGACGGTGAGAACAGTGAAATCGAAATCTGAGCAAATTCTTCACTAAATACAAATTCTCGTAGAATTTATGAAATGCCTACAATTATCTTTTCCATAGATTTCCTCATGAGCAACATCAAACAGATCTTGAGTTGGGATTAGTTTCTTTGGGGCAAGGGTAATAATTGAATGATCTATGCAGGCCTATCTATGGACTAGATAATCATTCAGTTAGAATAGCATAATAATATAATAAATATTAAATGATTAAATCACAATATCATAAAAAGAAGAAAGAATTATTATTCAAGTAGTTGCACAAAAAAGGTTGCTTTCAAGTGTAATCAACCTTTATCTTTATAACAATAAATAACCTCATAGAAAAAACAATTAGTTGCTCATGCATTTTGAAACAATTTATTTAAAAAAACTACTCATGCATTTTGCATGTATTATTTAGCCAAACAATCTATATCTAAACACTAACGGACATAAAAGAAAACTGCAAATAGATTGCATCATGGCACATGATTGACAAGACTGCATCAATTGCCAACATACTCCCCCTTGATGCTAAGAGGGCTCACAATCTTGTTCTTGAGTCTTTATATACATTAGTTCTACTTCCTTATTTTGAACCAAATCTCTAATGAAATGATACTTTAAATCAAAATGTTTTTTCGTGCTATGATTGACTGAATTCTTGGTGATGGCATTAGTGTTATCACAAAATATCACTGTAGGATGAATTTGTTTTTCTCCAATTTCTTCCATAACTTTTCTAAGCCATAATGCTTGTGTACCGGCTGAGGTGATTGCAACATTCTCTGCATATGTGGATGAAAGTGCAACAATACTTTGCTTCTTTGAGCTCCAAGTAATCAAACCCGAACAAAAAGAGAAAAAATTATCAGATGTAGACTTTCAGTCATCCAAACTACCTCGCCAATCAGAACCACTAAATCCAACAAGATTAAACCTTTTAGAATGTAGTAATGAATACCAAAATTTAGAGTTCCTCTCACATAACTCAAAATCATCTTGGTTTCCTTCATATGTATTTCAAATGGCTCTTTCATATATCTTGAAAGAAGAGAAACTGAATAAGCAATAGGTCTTGTGTGGGTTATAAACATCAAACTTCCAACAATACTTCTATATGTTGTCTGACTAACTATTTTAGCACCATCATCTCTACACAACACAATTCCATGAGTAGTTGGACTGAAGGCTGGTTTACAATCTACCATATCAAATTTCTTCAACATATATTTTTCATACTTTGTTTGACAAATGAAAATTTCATCCTCATTTTGATAAACCTCCATACCCAGAAAATATTGCATGAGACCCAAATCTTTCATTTCAAATTCATTCATCATAGCAAATTTGATTTCATTCTTCATCTTAGAACTAGTACCCATATATAATAAGTCATCAACATATAGACTTACAATGAGAATATCATTACCTTCTTGTTTGTAGTAAAGTGTAGGTTCACTTTTACTTCTATTGAAGTCACTCTCCTAAAAATATCCATCAATCTTAGCATACCATGTTCTCGATGCTTGCTTGAGGCCATACAAATCCTTCTTCAACTTGTATACTTCATGTTCTTTTCCTTGCACTTCAAAACCTTGTGGTTGTTCCACAAACACTTCTTCTTCTATGTACCCATTCAAAAAGACACTTTTCACATCCATGTGATGAATATCATTCTAACAGTCCCTTGTCTTGATAGTGCAAATGTTTCTTCATAATCAATTCTATACCTCTATGTGAATCCTTTAGCAACTAATCTTGCCTTGTGTCTTTCAACACTTCCATCACTATTGTACTTAGTCTTGTAAACCCATTTAGTACCAATCTTTTTCTTGTCATGTGGAAGTTCTGTAAGCTCCCAAGTATCATTCTTGTGAATAAAATCTGTCTCTTCTTGCATTTCTTTCACCCAAACCTCATTAGTACAAGCATCTTCAAAACATGATGGTTCAAAATCAGCCTTGGAAAGTAAAGAAAAATTTACTGTCTCACCTATGGGATTTTCTTCATGTGTTGGACTTTTACTCCTTTGTTAAATGTCAATTAATCTTCTTACCTTCCTTGCAGAACTTGAATTTGATGTTGGGATTGCACTTGGAACTGAAGAATTAGATCTACTTGGTGGATTTGTAGCACTTGGAACTGAAATATTAGTGGGCTGCTCATTATCAATATCATCAATAATATCCCTATCCAAAATGGATTTAGACATACCATCATGGAATTTTTGATGACCGTAAACTCCCCGTTCATAAAAAATTACATATTTTGACACAACAATGCTATTAGTGAGGGATTATACAACCTATAAGCCTTACTTTGTTCACTATATTCAAAAAAAAATGCATGACTCACTTTTTGGATCTAACTTTTGTCTCTTTTGATCAAGTACATGGACATAGGAACTTTTGTCTTCCATGCATCCGCTGCTATGGCATAACCATTTCTACAATCTCCCATAGATATTTTCCTATCAAAAAGGTCATCATCTTGATGCATCAATAACCATAACCACTTCCATTAAATTCTGGAATGGGCAATGAATTAGAGTTTGACATGATTACCCTAAAACAACAACCACCTCTGATACCAAATGAAGGATCTTTGCATGCCTATCTATGGACTAGATAATCATTCAATTAGAATAGCATAAAAATATACTAAATATTAAATGATTAAATCACAATATCATAGAAATAAGGAAGAATTATTATTCAGGTAGTTGTACAAAAAAGTTTGTTCAATTGTGATCAACCTTGATATTTATAACAATGCATAGCCTCATAGAACAAACAGTTAGTTTCTCTTGATTGAATGCTTACAATAATTTATTTTAGAAAAATACTCATGCATTTTTCATGCATTATTTATTCAAAAGATCTATATCTAAACACTAACTGACAAAAAAGAAAAATGCAAATAGATTGCATCATGTGAGATGATTGACAAGACTCCATCAATTACCAACATTAATTTTAACAAAATATGAGTTGAACAAAAATATTGTCAACATAAGTTTATTATATCTTGAATTGTAATTTGGGATTAGTTGCTTTGGGGCAACGGTAATAATTTCAACAAAATCTCAGTTGAACAAAAAATTGGTCAACTTAAGTTTATTATATCTTGCAATTATTGCAATGCAATTTGCATCTAGATTAATTTTCAAATCATTGTCACTGAGCCATGTTGGAAGAGCTAAAGGAAATTAGTTTTAAGGTAGATGTATGTATGCAAGGAAGCATGCTCTCTTGGGAAGGAAATTTCCCTGATGAGTTGTTTCCGTAAGGAACAAGAATTTTAGGGAACTTTGGAGTAAATATAGAATGTGGTTAAAAGGGATGGGATGGGGTTACACATTATGATAAAATTGATCCAAGGAATATCACTAGACTCGTGACACACCGAAACCCAATAGTAAATTAACTCAACAGACATGTTTGAATCACCAAGACATCCTCTAAATATAAGTGAAATGGATAAGTGTCAAAAGTTTGAAGGTTAGGTCAAAATTTAGGTAGGACTAGCTATAAATATTTAGTGCCAAATGAGTTGTAAGTGTTGCAATAGGTTAAGTGTTATAATGAAACAATTCTTACAAGCAAGGTGGGGTTAGAGGTTCTATTATTCTATATGGAAAGAAAGTAGAATATTTCCATTTGAAATTTAATGGGACCATCAACTTAATGGGAAGGGGTGAATCCATGAACCTATATCACACTCTTTGGCAAGAGAGCATGTGAAAACAATGAACTTTGAACTTTGATCAAGGGATTTTTCACATGATCAATGAATCTTGATTGAGGTCGTATGTGGGGTTAAATAAACCCTTGATTGGGGTTTGTACCTTCATTCAGGGCTTGATCAAGCTAATAACTCAATCGAGCTACTTTTTTTTCTTATACAATGAAAAAATAGGCCCACCTATGTTTTCACTTTTACTGTGACATACACACAAGAAAGATCTTGATCCAAAATTTAACCTTGAGCCAATCTTTGAAAACAAATCCTCCAATAAAGAACAAAGGTTTGAAAATGATATGTTGATACACACTTGAAAATAAAACCAACAATGTAAATGTTACATGATTGTTTTTCAATTTATTTAGTTTCAAATAAACAATGAGTAGCATAAATGCTTCCAATTCTTTCTTTCCAACTATGTGTTGGCAAGTCGAAATGGTATTGAATTTTTTTCTACCCTCCACTAATGCACAATGGATTAAAAATTATTGTTGAATTGATTGTTGAAAACTATCACCAAAAGAAAAACTACAACTCACATGTTATTGAGTGGAGACAGAATGAAAATTTTAAAACAAAACCACTCTACTACTGAACATCAATTAAAAGTGAGGTAAACCCAACAATCAACTTGTTTACAAGAACTATTTAGATGAACTGTCACTTTCATGTGTGGGAAAGTGTAGTTGGTTTGTGGTGAAGTATATCGAGTATTTGATACATGGAAAAAATGAGGAATACATTTAGAAACCTTAGTCCATGAAAAGATTCATTAAACATGTTGAGATCGTTGAGTTCGAGATGCTCTTCATCCTTAGAATTGGAGGGCTTGATCAAGTGATCTTTCCAAGTGGTCATGTTGAAAGAACTTAGCTATCTACTTCATTATCGATCTCTGAAACACCATGTTTTCCTACTCGAAATCCTATGGATAACAAAAGGTTGTGTTGTTTTTATGTGGTAGGCATAGGGGGAAATCAATTTACATATTGATTCCCATGCTCAACATTTTTCTCTTGGTATGGGTTTTCCTCTTTGACTCATTATATGTTCACCTCGACAATCTCCTTGCAATAAGAGACCACCTTCACATTTTCACAAACTAATCAATATCAATTTGGTCCATATGTGAAACTTCAAATATGATGCTTCAAGAAATTTGAAACCTAATAAGTAAGAGAGTGATGGGTTTCCCACGAGGGTAGGGTCTTTGTCGGTGGTAAATAGGGTTTTTCCATGGTGGTTATTGATCGTGAACGTGTTAGGAATGGTTGACAATGATTGTATAATGCGTATAGAGCAAGATGAACTAGACTAGCACAGCCACAAACTCATGTTTGTGGCTGGTAAACGCCGAAAGGTTCGATGTACATCAGCTCCTAACACAAACCCACACCCTTGGAAATCAACAAGAATTCCCCTACCTCCTCCACATTTCAACAAACCAGGTCCCTTCACCGGCAATGAATCCCAACCTTCCAACCACCGTAAAGATTCTTCAATTTTTACAAAATAATCGATCCGCAACTGTCAATGAAACCTTTACGGACCAACTCAAACTACGACACCAATAAATTCACAGAACATTGGGCCTGAACCCGAAAAACGATAGTGTCCACCATTCAAAAATACACTAAAAACAGGTTATGCTCACCGTGAATCCATGCTTCCGCTCAAATTGGGAGGAAAACCTTTGAAGGCTTCAATGAAATCCAAAACTCTATCGTCACGCCAGGGTTTTGAGCACCGAAAATATTATCTTTATTCGTTAAGGAGAAATAATAAAAAAATTTAAAAAAAAAGGCTCGTTACAAATTCAATCCGTTGCTCTACCTGCTCCACAATTTTCCCGATCAAATGTCTGAGTCATTCCATCCAACGTCCTTTTGTTTTTCATTCCCCCCAAACTCGTTGCTGGTAAAATGAAACATGGTCATAAAATGAAATGCACGGCTGCACATGGCCATAAATGGTTGCATTGCATATTCACATGTCTCCACTTTATAACAAAATATTAATCTTTGTTAATCACTCAAACGTGGCAATTAGCTAGCCACCATAGTAAATTTTAAATATGATCAAGTAAAAGTAAAAAAATAAACATGTAAAAGTATGTCTTTATAATAGTGAGGAAGTTAGTGGTTGAAATCACAAGCATTGATTTATTGGGACGACTAACAATATTCCATCAATATTTAACCTTGTCCATACAAAACTAATTAAGCACTAAAAACCTATTAAATGTGCCCATTGTCAATAGGTATACGCCTTTCACCGTAATTAGTCAACATACTTGAAGGAGGGAAAACAAATATAGTCTAGCCCAAGGATTGGTAGATCAAGAGACATGTTGGACTCTGGTAGGATTTATTATCAGGGGTCTCATTTTGTAGAGAAGGATACTATAACCATTTTAGGTGAGTTGGTTCAAGAGTCGAAAAATCATGGCTCTAGACCCATGGTCTAGGTGGAGGAAGGGGTGTAGATTTTAACCTTGTACAAGTTTTACTCCAAACAATTTTCAGTAAAAGAACAAAAAAAATACAATGGAAAATACAAACATTACACAGATATTTTTCCCCTCAAAACCCAAACTAGGAAAACCAACATATTCTATATTCATTCATAGTGATACATTGTTTAAAATAAAATATACATATAGCATCCAATGACATACAAAACCCTACCAATGGCCTAGATTAGTCAACAACCATAATTCCTTAATTGGAAATAGAAAACCATCGAAAAAAACCATGTGCCGAAAAAATTCCCAACAATGGACATGAAAATCGAGGCAACATGAAAAACGAGAAAAAAATGCGACACGTTTCTTGAGGAAAATTTTTTTTCTCGGGGGTGCTTCCCCTGCACCCCCCCCCCCTCAAACCCCCCTGCAAACTTAGAGTAATGCAGAAACTACCATGTGTGCAAAGAATATAACACATACCCAACATTCTCCCACTTGTTGTTTTCTTTCCATAGTCAACAATTGAGGGAAATAATGCCCATGGATCCTCTACACCAAGAGAAATTCTCAGTGCTCAAATAATTTGTTAATAAATCTGCAACATTCTTCAAAATGTCCACCTTCATCAACAATACTTTCTTTTATTCAACCATGTCTCTCACAAAGTGATATTGAATATCAATATTCTTTTCCTTTGAATGATAAGCCATGTTCTTCGCGAGAAAAAATTCACTCTGACTCTCACAACCTATCCTTACATATTTTTGTACCAACCCAATACTTGAACACAATATTTGCAACCATACTCCTTCCTTACTTGCATAAGTGGCTGCCATGTATTCAACTTTTGTAGTTGAAAGTGCCACTACAACCTGTCTTTTGCTCATCCAACTTATCGCTCCTCCAAACAGGTTAAACACATACCCACTTGTAGATATCCTACAATCTAGATCTCCAACCGAGTCTCCATCCATGAAGCCATGTATATCCACCACTCTGTCCAATCCCGATCTTCCTTGGTAGAACAATCCATACCTAGCAGTGCCACGCAAATACCTAAAAACCCTTTTTACTATTGTCCAATTCTCCTTCCTTAGTTTTGACATATACCTGCTCAAAACCCCCACTACATGTGCAATGTCTAGTCTAGTACAAAACATTGTATACATCAAACTTCCAATTGCACATGCATATGGAATATGAAACATGTCATCGTCCTCTTCCTGTGTCTTGGGACACTGATCCATAGATAAATTTACACCAACATAAATAGGAACATTGACCAGTTTACATTCCTTCATATTAAACCTCTGCAATATTGTCTCGACATGTTTTCTCTAATTTAACCAGAGTTTCCTCTTTTTCTGATCTCTTTAATTTCCATCCCCAAAATAAAATTTAAAGCATCGAGATCCTTCATGTCAAATTTACAAGACAACCGAATTTTCACATGCTGGATAATGTCTTTTTTTTTCCTATCAACAACATGTCATCCACATACAAGACCAAATAAATCAAATGATCACCAATTAATTTAAAATACACATAGTGATCCGCTTTGTTACTTATGAAGCCAAGTCCCATCATATAAGTATCAATTTTTCGATACTGCATCCTTAGTGATTGCTTTAAACCATAGAAAGACTTTTTCATCTTGCATATGAGCTCATTCTTTCCCTTCTCATTTCTTCATATAGATTTATTCTCCCAGATCACCATGTAGGAATGTTGTCTTCACATCCATCTGTTATACTTGAAAATCAAATCCAGAAGCAACAGATAACATAAATGTTATAAATGTTAACTTGGAAACATGAGAAAACATCTCACCAAAATAAATTCTCTCAATCTGTGAATAACCATTTGCTACTAACTGAGCTTTGTATTTCTCCACTTTTCCTTCTCCATTCAGCTTGTTTTTAAATACCCATTTGTTGCCAATGGGATTTCTTCCAGTCGAAAACTCCACTAGATCCCAAGCCTCATTGTTATCCAAGGCTGTCATTTCTTCATCCATGGCCTTTTTCCATATATTTTCATCCTCTGAATCCACTACCTCCCTGATAGTTCTAGGATCATCATCAATAATAGACAAAGCAAAATTTGAAAGGAAATCATATGGAGTATGTTGGACAACTAAGAGGGGGGGGGGTGAATTAGTTGTTACCATGCTTAAACAATTATGCTTCTTTTAAACTCTTTAATGAGACACTAAATGATGATCACAATAATGCAGGGAAATAAACAATGGCACATTCAACATCAGTCACATATATGAGAAACACAGAGACATATATTTCCTAAGGAAACCCATACAGGGTAAAAACCTCTTTTTCTTTATATGATAAGTAATAGTTACATTCTTTACATTATCATACATATGAGCACCAACTCATAATGAGGCTACAACCTCTGTTTTGCAAGCTGCTACTTGCTGAGAGCACCAACTCTCTGTTTTCTCTAGCACCCACTAGAAGGAAGCACCAACTCCCTAGTTTTTCTAGCACCAACTAGAAGGAAGCACCAACTCCCTGGTTTCTCTAGCACCAACTAGAAGGAAGCACCAACTCCGTAAGTGTTTCCAGCACCAACTCGATGGAACCACCAACTTCCAATCATACAAGCACCAACCTGTAAAACAAAGAACTAGAGTTCTCCCTTGCACCACCCTGCCACCCTGGTTTCTCTGGCTGCAACCAGATGGAAGCTACAACTCCCTGTGTTCAAGCACCCACTTGAACTTCTGACGACAAAAGTCCTCCCGAGCACCTCCCAACATCCCTTAAATATTAATTCTTTGTTACTCAAACTTATTACAGTGATATAATGTTCAACAATGGCTTACCAGACTCATCACTGTTCTGCTGCATTTTGTTACTCTGTCTGCCTCATTGCCTTCCTGCACACCTCACTTGCGTTGTCTGTTATTCTTCCTTTTAAGCTATGTGCACCATACCCATTCACTGCACATATCCTCTTTTGTTCAATTCAGCTGTTGCACTCTCCTTCTTCTTCACACATGAATCACCTTCACCAGCTACAATCACAACACACTCCAACAACAACAACAACCCTTCTCTTCTTTGTACCGTGTATATATAGCTTCTGTGCATCTTGTGCATGCAATATTCTCCATTCCTCTGCATTCTCAAACCGCGCCAATCTCCTCAACCTCTCGAGTGCTCTGCGTGATCATCATCGTAACTCTTCAGCTTCTCTGGCCATTTTCCCGCGCGTTCAGCATCACTGGATGTTATGCTGAGATTCCTCAGCCTCTCTGGCAGTTGAGACTCTTCGTCTTCTCTGTGACAGTCGATCTCACCTTATATGTTTCGGTTACAGGCCTCAATGCTCATCAACTATCAATCTCCTCCATTGGCATCTTCATCCCTCTCAGAGACTCTTCACTACCTCTGCCAGTCATCCCATAGTGTCTTCGAGTCCTTTGGCAGAACCCATCAACGGTTTCTGGAAGTAACACTGTATCATGCTACAGTTGCCCTCTGATCTTGTTCAAATTAATCTACACCATTGGATTGAATCCATGGGGTCTTGCATTTATTTCAGCATTTCGGCATTCCTGTGGCCAAGTGTCTCGACACTTCATATCGCGATCTCCGAAGCTCCGATACAGAGATTTTCTATGCTAGCTCCTTCCTGTATATGACCATGGCTATAACCAAGATCTTTCGCGATTTTGCATTTCGTGAATCTGGAGATGAATCATCTCGACTCTCCAAGTCGTGATCCGCAAAACTCCGAGATGGAGCTGAGATCAATGGTCCATGATCTCGATGATTCTACGGTCCAGATCTCATCGTGAATTTGTATCTCACGATTCCTTCGATAGAGGTTCTTGTCACACCAAGTCGCGATAGGCGAGACTTCGAAAAGGAGCTTAGATCAATGGTCCACATCTTTTGGTGTATTGACGGTCATGATCTTTTCGTGATCTCGCATATCACTGATCCTTAGATGGGGGTGCTCGTAACTCCAAGTTGTGATAGGCGAAACTCTGAGATGGAGCTTTATGGTGCTCTAATCTTTCGCCACACATCCTCTTGATCCAACGATCCACGATTAAATCGCGATCTCGCATCTCGTTGTTCCTTAGATGGAGGTTCTCGTCACTCCAAGTCGCGATAGGCGAAGCTCTGAGATGGAGTATGTTCAACGGTCCAGAGCTGATCTCTATTTAACAGCTACGATTGAATCGCGAAATCGCATATCGCGATTTCGGGGTTCTTGTTGTCAAGTGTTTTTGTCATTTCAAAGTCCCGATCCCCGATACTCCATGAAGAGAATCAACAGTCCAAATCACTTCTTAATTTGACGGCTGCAAATACGTCGCGATATCGCATATCACGATTTCGGCATTTCTGTGGCACTGTTTACTTGCCTCTCCATGTTGTGATCCCCGAAACTCTGCTGACGTCACACGTGGATTGCCATGTGTTGAATACTGCCACGTGTCACTCTGATTCGTGACTTACATGTGCCTGAAGTGTTGAATCAGCCTAACACCTATCATTACATGGTTGTGCCACATGTCCCTAGATGACGTGGTCTGCTGTCGTGAGTTGGGTCGACAGTCTAGATCACATCTTGATCTGACGGTTCAGGTTCAGTCGGGATTTCACACATTGCGATTTCGGGGTTCCTGATGTCAATAAAATTTGACATGTCCAACTCTCGATCCCCGATGCCTCTCCATTGAGTGGAATCAACGGTCCAAATCAAAGCTTGATCTGACGGCTCATATTACATCGTGATTTTTCATATCGGGAAATCAGGATTCTTGTTCCATTGTTTCTTTGACATTTCCAAAACGCGATCCTCAAAACTCCGATGTGCTCTTTACACACTAGCTCTCCTGGCTAGGCTCCTGGCCCATATGACCATTATCCCCATGACCGCAACCAAACCTCCTTGCACTTTTAAAGACCGTGCAGGTTCTCCTCGATCCAACGGTGGTCGGACCCTGCGCTCGGATATGATGGTTGAGACTTGTCCTTCTCTTTAGCGCGCTCTTCTTGTCTATATCCGGATCTGACGGCCCTCGTTCTGTCGAGATTTCACCTTGGCTTCTCCCAATGGTAAACCTCGTGCAGCTCCTATCCGATCTGACGGTTGACGGGATTTCTGAATGAGATCCAACGGCTGTGGATCTATGTCTTCCTTCTCTTCTGTGAACTCCTGTATCTTGAGCTTTGTTGCGCGCGTGCTCCTCGACGTTGTTCCTCCTGAGCTTTCACTTCCGAATCCCCAAGGGATTCTTGGACTTATGTGCCTCTGCAGAGTCTTCACATGCACACTCTGATCCTGCCATCTTCACTATTGTACTTAAGCCATCATCACTACTGTAAAACATGCCAACTATCCTTTGTACATTCTTCTTGTACCCATTCCATATTCATTGTTGTACTTTCCATCAATGACAAGCATATGCTACCTGTTAAACATTTCCAACAATCTCCCCCTTTGGCATTGATGGCAACAAATTCACCCAGATTCTTTTCTCCCCCTTTGACATCAATGTCAAAGAGAACATACTCCCCCTAAGATGTTGCAGTATTTTAGAAGGTATCAAATATTAAATCAATGCAAACTCCCCCTGACGGGATGGACTCTCTCATTTTAGGCCTGCAGAATATTTGTTTCTAAACCAGAGTCTTCTCTTTCTGATTCTTGGACCTGTTCATCTTTAGCTTCCACTGTATCATCTGTGGAAAATAAAAAATTGCTCACCTCTCTTACTCGGACTCCTTTATCAATAATCTCATGAGTGGATGACTCCCCCTGTCACTATTATCTCTCTGCTTCTGTCTATTTTCTCCCTTTGTTCCTAAAAGGTTAACTTTCCTTGACAAGATCTTTCCTCTTGTTGTCTCTATAGGAACACTGTGCAATTGTAACTTGTACCTTTTAAATAGCCCTTGGATCTCCCCATTGAATCTCATCGATCTCTATTGCTGCACTTTTCATTTTTATTCCATGATGCATTCAATCCAGGGCTTTTATGTCCATATTCAATCACAGGAGAAAACTGCTACACCCACTCTCACGCCTGCCTTTCTTTCTCACAAATGAAGGACCTATATCAGGTTTCTTAGGACCATTGATTTCTACATTGTTGAGTCCAATATCGGATTTGTCATTTGGTGATCTCTGGCTATCAAAGACCTTGTCCAGAGTCATGGATCTGCTCAAGAACTTGATTTGGGTGTCTGCCTTCTCAACCTTCAAGACTTATGCTTCCTTCTTATGACATGG
>ML780886.1:770902-782096 GCA_009831015.1 Picea engelmannii | reverse complement strand
CGTTCTGTTCTTAATTGTATTTTATGTTTGGATCATTGTTATCAACATGGCTCTTTGGATAGCTTCGAAAGTTATACAGACGTGACAATGTTCAGCCCCGTCTTCCCGTGATTCCTCTCTATACAAAGATCAGCCTGATTTGACTTAATCAATCTGCTCATAAATTTTGAAAACCCTAACTTTAATCTTACCTTAACCCTAATAAAACCCTAATATACATCACCTTTGTTCTTTGTTTTTTTAATTGATATTTTTTAATATTATCTATGAACAAAGGTCGTGGGTTGATGTGGTTTACTAGAGAAAATATAGATGCTTTAATTAGCGTCCTCTATTAGAATTGATGGTTTTAATTACAAAATTGAATCTGATGATGAGAAAGTGAATGGCTTATTCTTAGTCTTATATCCAAATCAATGAATAAAATAACTCTTTTACATTTATAAATGGTAAGTTCATCATGTTTATTTTTTCACTTTTATTAAACATAATTAAAATGTAAAAGTAGATCATTGCATAAGTTTTGTATTTTAAAATTATTTATTTTATATGATATAGGGAACTGATTACAGGCGCTACGTTTAAATTTATGGAAGACAGGCGTACCTGAGGCAGGCCGCTTCATATTCCTGAGGCAGGGCACGTTTTGGTTTCAGATGTCTGAACAGTCGCAGACGTTTAATATGGACTGAGGAAAACAGGATTTCAAGGGTTCAATAATTTGTACTAAATTTTTTCAGGTCCGTGGATCATTGCAGGCGTTGTCTCTGTAACGGTTGACGAGAAAGATAAGAAGATCACTGTAATTGGAGATGCAGATCCACTGCGCCTCGCCGGTAGTCTCAAAAAATTCGGATTCAGAGATTTGGAGAGTATCGGACCTTCTAAAGAACCAGAGAAGAAAACTGAACCTGAGAAAGGACAGCCCGATGACAAAAGGGCGCCCGAGAAAAAGGCTGCTGACAAGCAGGAAGCGTTGCATCAGAACTTTACCTATGTCATCACTACAGCCGCTATACTTATTACTGGAGCGACCAGATCCCCAATTCCTGCTGCATCGTCCGAATTTCTTGATTCATCTTTTAATTTTCAAGTCAATAAGTTTCTTTATGAGATTCATCTGATTCTTCCAACAAGCTGTGATCACTACAGCCGCTATACTTATTACTGGAGCCACGAGAACCCCAATTCCTGCTGCATCGTCTGAATTTCTTGATTCATCTTTTAATTTTTAAGTCAATAAGTTTCTTTATGAATTAGTATTCATCTGATCTACATGTAGTGATATTAATTTCAGGGGAAATTGCATAGAATAAAGATAAATGCACGGATTTGTGGCTACCTCGCACATAGATTTCAGTGTTATGAGTACGATTTTTCGATTGTTCTAATACATGACTACATAATTTTATTTTTCGATAAATTCAAAGGTTGTATATAATATTATTTGGTTGTGATTATATCTGGTACAAATTCAAGAAAATTAAGCGCACCATGTGCACGAATGTAGATTTGCTTGTATATTATAAATATTAATGAGATTCTTAATGATCGAATTTGGTACAGGATATTTGTACCAAATTGTATACAATAAAGATAAATGCACGGATTTGTGGCTACCTCGCACATAGATTTTAGTGTTATTAATACGATTTTTCGATTGTTCTAATACATGACTACATAATTTTATTTTTCGATAAATTCGAAGGTTGTACATAATATTATTTGGTTGTGATTATTTCTGGTACAAATTCAAGATAAAAAAGCGCACCATGTGCACGAATGTAGATTTGCTTGTATATTAGTATTCTATGGCGATGGTGCACAGGCGAATGAACATAAGGGAAAAATGATCTCTGCAATCTCTTCACTGGCTCTACGGCCTCCTCTATGGATATGCGCCCTCTTCTCTATAATTGCAAGCTCTTCACTGGCTATGCAACCTCCTCTATGGCTCTGCACCCTCTTCTCTATTCAACAAAATATTTACTGCACAGCTTAGCGCACAGATTCAAACCTTCCTGCATTTTTGGAATATGGAATCTACCAGAAACTTGYGTATTAAAACCTTCTTGCGTTTCTTTTCATGCTGGTACTTTTTCATTGGTGGCTTTATGAGTAGTTTCCGATTCTTTTGTTGTTATGTTGCTTTTCATTTCCAACTTCATTGCAGTGGATTAAAGCTTTCACTCGAAGAGTTTGTTTTCATGCATTGGATTTTAAGTCCACAATTGGGTTTTGATGTGAATATTATATATATTTTGTATCTTACAGACATGGATACTAATGGAGGTTAATCATTATTGGGGAGACAAAGGAAATCACGTTCATGAAGATAAAGACTAATCTCACTTGTGAAGGCGAAGGGTGATCGTGCTTATCAGAGAAGGTTGATTTCAAGCATGGAGATGAAGGTTTATTGTGCTCACAAATATGAAGGGGAATGCTGTGTTGATTTCTCCAATATAAGCTAGCACGCATCTATCTCTGAAAAAAATACAATACGAATACATAAAATGTTTTGCTCTGTAAATAGACAGGTTTCAATAAAAAAATTTCACAAAGTAATATGATAAAAATTCTAACATAGTCATCTGATACTCATAGAAAAAAATATAATGTGTATAAAATACGAACATAAAATGTCTTGCGCTGTTAATATACGGATTTCAATAAAAAAATCCCAACGCTATCAATATAACTACTCCCCGGTCCAAATCCTATAAATCTGACGGGCGAATTCCAAGATAAATTTATTTCAAATTAACACCAGGTAGTGAAAAGCCGCTATGCATTATCTGAAAGGGGCGAATTCCCATGGCATCAAAATTTGAGTACAAATCAACATACAATTCAAATAATCAAACTCATATTTGAATTAATTATAATTAAAAGTTTCCTTTTAGGTTTATGGGATGTCAAACAATCATATATTTATTTTTAATAAACCCTAACAATCTCTTCAATTACCAATATTATTTTAAATGTTTCATTTTAGGTTTATGCCATATCAAACAATCATATATTTATTTTTAAATTTATTAAGTAGAAAAATAATTTAAAAAATAAATAGATTAAGATAGATTTATTATTTCAAGATAAATTTATATTTTTTAATTTTCTTAAATAGCTAAAATATATTTTTAAATTTATTAAGTAGTCAAAATAATTTAAAAAATAAATAGATTAAGATAGATTTATAATTCCAAGATAAATTTATAATGTTTAAGTAATTTGTATTTTCCCTATTTTTATTATATTATATAGATTTATTTTTTCAAATTTGAAATTGGTTCAATAGATTAATATATATTAATAGTGAAATTGGTCTAATTAGTAGTATAATGTATTAATATATTTTTAAATTCATTAAGTAATTTTGTTTCAAATTTATTAATAATAAATTAAAACTAATTATGCATCTATTTTATATAAGATTGTAAAGCACATACTTTCTCTATAAAGTTGTAAAGCATGTATTGTCGGTTATGTCTCAGTTAGGGTTTTAATAATATTATGTAGGCTTTAATGGGGAGATGTGATTTATGAATCAAGCAATCATCTTTTAAAGTTCTAATTATTTAAAGTTTCAAGTTTTTAATAATATATTAAATTTTTTATATTGATAATGAAATATTGTATAAAGGTTGTTTGATGTTTTATATTTATTTTAATAGTGGTTAGAGTTTTAATAATATTATGTAAAGTTTTAAGTTTTATGTGTATGAAATTATAATATGGAAATTATGTATTTGAAATTGTTTTTTACTAATTTGTATTTTTACCATACATTTTATGGAAAAGTATAAATCATTTTATACAAAGTAAAATATGATTCCATATATTTCCCAATGTCACCATGTGACGAACTTTTTCAAACGTCACAATGTGACAAAAAATTATTGACACCGCATTCTAATGACCATTTTCTCAACGTCGCAAAAGAAAAAGATGATTCTACTCCGTGTCAAGTGTTTCCAAACATTGCATTATGATGAACATTTCCCTACGTCACATTGTGATGAAAATTTCCCAATGTCGCAATGTGACGACCATTTCCCAATGTCGCATTGTGATGAACGTTTCCCATTGTCACAATGTCACGAACATTTCCCTTTTGTTATCAATGTCCTTAGGAAAAATATTAATCACTGTCTAAAAAGTAAAACATGATTCCATACATTTCATTGTGACTAACATTTCCATTGCATTATGATGAACATTTCCATTGCATTATGATGAACATTTCCCTACGTCGCACTGTGATGAAAATTTCCCAATGTCGTAATGTGATGACCATTTCCCAATGTCGCATTGTGACGAACGTTTCTTATCATCACAATCTGACGAAAATTTCCCTTTTGTTATCAATGTCCTTGGGAAAAATATAAATCATTGTCTAAAATGTAAAACATGATTCTATACATCTCATTGTGACTAACATTTCCAAACGTGGCACTCAGACGACATTTCCCAATGTCGCGACGTGATGAACATTTCCGAACATTGCAATGTGACAAAACATTCTTGACCTCAGATTGTAACGACCATTTTTCCAATGTCGCAAAAGTAAAAGATGATTCTACACTATGTCAAGTGTTTCCAAACATTGCATTATGATGAACATTTCCCTATGTCGCATTGTTACGAACATTTCCCAATGTCGCAATGTGCCAACCATTTCCCAATGTTGCATCATGACAAACGTTTCCCATCGTCACAATGTGACAAACATTTCCATTTTGTTATCAATGTCCTTAGGAAAAATATAAATTACTCTCTAAAAAGTAAAACATGATTCCATACATCTCATTGTGAATAACATTTCCATTGCATTATGATGAACATTTCCAGTGCATTGTGACTAACATTGCATTATGATGAACATTTCCAGTGCATTGTGACTAACATTGCATTATGATGAACATTTCTCTACTTCGCATTTTGATGAACATTTCCAAACGTCGCAATGTGATGACCATTTCCCAATGTCGCATTGTGACGAACGTTTCCCATTGTCACAATGTGACGTACATTTCCCTTTTCATATCAATGTCCGTAGGAAAAATATAAATCATTGTCTAAAAAGTAAAACATGATTCCATACATCTCATTGTGACCAACATTTCCAAACGTCGCACACTGACGAACATTTCCCAATGTCACGATGTGATGAACATTTTTTAACGTTGCAATGTGACAAATATTTCTTGACTCCACATTCTAACGACCATTTTCCCAACGTCGCAAAAGTAAAACATGATTGTAGACTGTGTCAAGTGTTTCCAAAGATTGCATTATGATGAACATTTTCGTACGTCGCATTGTGACAAACATTTACCAACTTCGCAATGTGGCGACCATTTCCCAATGTGGCATTGTGACGAACATTTCCCATCGTCACAATGTGACAAACATATCCCTTTTGTTATCAATGTCCTTAGGAAAAATGTAAATCATTCTCTATAAAGTAAAAATGATTACATACATCTCATTGTGACTAACATCTACCAACGTCACACTTTGACAAACATTTCCCAATGTCGCGATGTGACGAACATTTTTAAACGTCGCAATGTGACAAAAAATTCCTGACGCCGCATTTTGACGACCATTTTCCCAACATTGCAAAATTAAAAGATGATTCTGCAATGTGTCAATTGTTTCCAAACATTGCATTATGATGAACATTTCCATACGTCACATTGTGACGAATATTTTCCAACGTGGCAATGTGACGACCATTTCCCAATGTCACATTTTGACAAACATTTCCCGATGTCGCACTATAACATCCATTTGCCAATGTCGCAACAATAAAAGATGATTCTACAATGTCTAGAGTGTTTATAAACATTTCATTATGATGAATATTTTCCAACGTCGCATTTTGACGAACATTTTCTAACGTCGAAATGTGACGACCATTTGCCAATGTCGCATTGTGATGAACATTTCCTATTGTTTCCATGTGACACAGATTTCCCAGTGTGTCATTGTGATGAACATTTTCCAACGTTGCATTGTGATGAACATTTCTCAAAATCGCATTGTTATGAACATTTTCCAACGTCGCAATGTGAGGATCATTTTCCAATGTTGCACTATGACGAAAATTAAGGCATTGATGTATCATTATTTTATTAATGTATCATTACCTTATTAATTAATGTATTACTTTATTATATTATAATTTTTTTTATTAATATATTAATACTTTAATATAATAGTTTTAATATAATAACTTATTGTATTTTTAATTACTTTAATACTTTTTTAATGTATTAATATTTTATTCATGTATTACCTTATGAGTGTATTATTTTATTATCTTATAATAATGTATTAATAATAATAATATATTATTATTTTATAATAATGTATTACTTTAACATTAAAACATTATATATTAATACATTAACAAGGTAAGATATTAATAATACATTATTAAGGTATGAGTTAATATAGTATTATAATTTATTAGGTAATATATTTGTTACTGTTTTATTAATACATTTATAATAATGAGTTAATACATTATTATAATGTATTTTTAATATATTAATATTTTAATAATGTATTGACACTTTTTTAATGTATTAATTATGTAATATTAATGGTTTAATATCAATATTTATGTATTTATTTATAAAATATTTAATACATTAATGTATTTAATGTATTAATGCATTAATGTATTAATAATGATTTACTAATGTATTAATGTATTAACAATGCTTTAATATTAATGCATTAATGAATTAATACATTAATGTATGTACTAATGTATTAATACATTAATACATTAATGTATTTAATACATTAATGAATTTAATACATTAATGTATTAATGTATTAATGTTGTTTCACACATGTTGGCGGTCAACTAGCAATAACCCTTTTTATGTAAAAGGTCAACTAGCAACAACCTCTTTTATGTAAAAAGTGGTTGATCTACTCCGATGAGCATCATTTTCCAGCTTTTTCAATTAATAGCGTCTATCGACCCTATATCAACAAGTTTTTACATAAAAGTGGTTGTTGCTAGTGTTACAATATATCAATCTTTGTCTATACCTTTATTCGTGAATATACTTTTACTTGATAAATTAGCAGCAAATAAATTGATTATCTGTGCTTATTATTTAATATACAGTAAATAGCACATTTCAAATTACTATATCAACCCGTATATACTTAAACGATTTCAAATTACTAGATCACTAACACAACCACATAATTGTGGCTGATCAACGTCGAAAGGCCGATAAGATGAAAAGAATCCTTAAAACAATATATTAAATTTTATTATTGATTAACAAATAAATGGTTGAGCTTCATTTATCTGGTGTTAATATTTTAATTTCTGTTAATGACTTAGGTGGCAATCAATTAACTATCAAAGTAATTTTTAAATATGATTAGGTAAATGTAAAAAAGTAAACACATAAACTGATGTCTTTATAATAGCTAGGAAGTTAATGATTGAAATCACAGCCATTTATTTTGTGTGACTACTAAGAATATTCTAGCCATATTTAATCGTGTCCATAGAAAACTTATTAAGCACTAAACCCCTATTAAATTTGTCCATTGTCAATAGGCATACGCCTTTCAGCGTAAAAATATAAGGTGGGGACTGGAAGCTTCGCCCCCCATTAATCTTGATTATTAAGAAGATGATATATATCTAGTTTTTAACTTTCCCAATATCTTCTTCCTTTGGATTGGAAATACCGTCACCTTGATCATCCTTTTCAATCTGAATATTAACATTTATTGGCTATCGATAACATAACAGAATGCTTTAAATTGATTCTTGGAAGCATCTAATGGATGGCTACTTCCACGCGTTGACATCATTCTGCGTGGGTACACGGTAACCGTCACAGTGAAGTGGCAATAAAATGGCAAGCACTAAGTAACGTGATTTTTTTCTGTGTCATTGTCTTCACACACCCTTCTTTAGGTAGACTTTACAAGTTAAACTATGTCATTGACTTCAGGCACCTTTTACGTAGTTTTAAAGAGTTTCATCATCTTTTAAAACAAATTAAAACTGAACTCTAAATCATATTAAAGTTAAAGTTTTCCAATGAGAAATATTATTGTGAAAGATTAATGTG
This sequence comes from Picea engelmannii, assembly GCA_009831015.1. NCBI lineage: Eukaryota > Viridiplantae > Streptophyta > Pinopsida > Pinales > Pinaceae > Picea > Picea engelmannii. The sequence goes on along the minus strand of ML780886.1, from coordinate 773,970 downwards.
GAGGTCCTTTTCACTGGTTTCTTTCTCTACAAAGACCAATCTCATAGAATCAATCACGTGATGAATTCTAAAACCCTAACCCTAATTTTATCCTAACACCCTAACTTTAATATGCAGTTCTGTTTTTATGGTCGGTGATCTTAATAAACTCCAAATGATTCCTATCCGCCTTATAAAAATCCTATTTATAAGCCTGGTTGAAGGATCAAATAGCTCAAGTATAATTCTTGTTTTTTCATATTGCACTATTCTAGTGAAGAAGTTGTGATATTTTCCTTTCTGTTAGAAAATTAAGTGAATAGCTTTGAATGGCGAATTAAGCATGTATTCAGGTATATTAACTCTTTTGTGCATCTTATTATAATCAGTTTGTCTAATTGTTTGAGATATGCTATATATACGAGCATACCCGAGCATACCCATAGAGGTGAGAAGTGTACAAAGAGTATAGAGTGAGGAGTGTAATGTGTGAGAGAAAGACACAATACTGAGGTGTTGTGTGTATGAGAGGAGAGGATGGTTGTATGCATGTGATTGGCTATTGTAATTCTCCCTTGAATAATAATAATACCGATTATCATTGCCCATGGTCTTTACTCGTATTGGGTTTCCACATAAATGATTGTTGTTCTTGGTTTTATGCTTGTTTAATTTTTTTTTTCTCTGTTAAAGTCTTTTTTTTTTGCTTCTGCTCCGCAACAAGTGAGTGATATCAGAGCAGGTACAATAGGTACAAAGGGTGAGACATGGAGAATTATATACAACTTTCCTGTGAGCGCAAGAACATTTGGATGTGTTTTTGGCATGTAAGGACAAGTATATCGAAATACTAAACAAGAGGGTGTGATCGAATGAGTTTCAGGACATTGAAACTCCCTAGGGAGTGTTAGAGGTGCATCAGCCCTACACTTAAGAAATATGAATTTTCCCAACATAGAGGCACCTAGTTCGTGCAACACAACGCACACAAAATCAACGTTTCCCTTTCCACACTCACAGAGCATCGTTCTCCAAATAAGTGTTCCCCCCGCAAACTTAAAGGATAATTGATTTAGGAGTAGTGCTCCCTAAAAAACACTAGAGGAGAGGTTCCCTCTTAAAGTAGGCAAAGGAAAATGTTTTGGAAAAAGGGTTTTTTTGCCTATATGACCAGAAGATTGACAGAGGGATTGACTATGATTTGGTAGAGGCTTTTTGAGAAAAATGACTAGGGTTCAAAGTTCAAAATTTGAAGTTGAGAAATTTAGTGGAAAGATTAGATTTGCACTATGGAAGCTTAAGATGCGAGATCTATTTGTGCAACAAGGATTACAAAAGGAGTTAGATAGAAAGACAAAGAAACCAACAAGCATGACAGATGAGAACTGGGTAGATCTCGATGCAAGATCCCCTCATTACCATTCGTTGTGTCTGGAAGATGAAATGTTGTTTAATATCGTTGAAGAGGAGACAACAACAGGTTTGTGGAACAAACTTGAGAGTCTGTATATGACATAGTCCTTGATGAACAAAATCTTGTTGAAGAGGCAGTTCTACAGCCTCCAAATGAGAGAAGGTACAAAAATTGTTAATCACTTGAATGTTTTCAATACACTGTTTTGTCAATTATCTATTATGGATGTAACATATGAAGATGATGAAAAGGAGGTTACGCTACTATGTTCGTTTCCTGAGTCTTGGGACCATCTAGTCACATCTATGTGGTTTAGCCAATAGACGCCATTCATTATGACATTGTTTGATCTGAATTTATGTAGGAACACGATGAAATACAAAAATACACATAAACATAGAGATGCAGTGGAAATAAGACTTCATTTCATTAATAACAAATGACTGAAATATGCTTACAGACATAATAGAAATAAACTAGCTAGGGTGTTGGTAGCTTATCTCTGAGAAGAGATGTGGCGGCTACTGGCCTCTGAACTATGTTTAAATGAGGCTCGAAGGCCTATTATTATTGAGAAACAATGGAAAACCCTAAACATCCAAATACCTAACCGTAGGAGATGAAACATCAAGACTATGGGCCCCGTTTGGGTAAGTTGGTACATCAACTTCCCGGGGACGTAACTTTGGCATACGATCTCCATTTAACGCGTTCTATACCTCATTAGAAAGATCTATCCGAGGAATACAAATTTTGGGTGAGAAACATTGATCTACAATCCATGTTGCTCCCCGTTTTCCCAAAAAATGTCGTTTAAGGCCTCAAAACGGCTCCGGAAGTTCAGGACCCGAAAAACTGCTAAAAATAGTAAACTGTGCAGAAACTGAAAAACTGAAAGAAGAAATGGTGGGGGTCCAAGTGGAATAGGTGGGTGGCCACCAATATCCACCTGGATCATTCCTCCCCCCTTAGGAAGCAATGGTCCCCATTGCATTGATTTTCTCCATTAGATGAGGAAACTTCTGCTGAACTTGGTCCCTGGTGAGCCATTTGCCTTGGTGAACGATTTAGCCTACTTTGACAACTCGATATAGTGGTATATTTTGTTTTCAGGTGTTCTTGATCTGTGTATCCATGATATGATCAGTTTTGGCTTGTTCCATGCAGTCTGGATTTAACTCTGTTGGTGTGAGTTGTTCTGCCATGTCAGATGTGTCTAGTAGAGGTGGAAAGTAGGGCCAAAGGCGGTCCACATTGAACACTGGGTGCAAACCAAGGAATGGTGGGATGCTGAGCTCAAAGGCATTTTCCCCTACAGCCTTGGTGAAGGTGTACGACCCATATCGAAACAGACGAAGCTTGCGGTGGGGTCCAACGAGGCACTCATTTTGCAAATGCAGCCACACTTTGTCGCCCACTTGGAAGTTGTGTGGCACCCGATGTTGATCATGTCGCTGCTTGTACTTAGCATTGGCTCTGTCCAAGATGTCATGAACCTGTTGGAGGATGTGTTGAATGTGCTCAATGAAGTTGTTTTCCTTATCCGCTTCAGACTGGACATGAGCTGAATCTTCCTCAGTAGCCATAATGTCATGGCTATGTCAATGGGACATAGTGGCTAGAATCCCAAACCCACTTGAAAGGGGTTTTGGTTGGTTGAGCTATGGAGAGCTTG
>ML780886.1:757494-770836 GCA_009831015.1 Picea engelmannii | reverse complement strand
CACAAAAACACAGTCATTGCCATGCTTAGTAGAAGGAAGGCCCAACATGTAATCCATAGAGATGGATTCCCAAGGTCGACTGGGGGTAGGAAGCGGAGTATAGAGGCCTTGCTTCTTGATGGTCGGTTTGGCAATGGCGCAAGAAGTGCAGGACTTGATGTACTTCCCAACATCTTGTCGAAGGTTCGGCCAATAGAAATACTTTTGCAGTACTGCCACGATTTTCTCGACCCTGAAATGCCCAGCGACCCGACTGTAGTGCGCCTCCCAAATCATCTTGGCATGCTCGCTTGAAGGAACACAAAGGTGTCCCAGGTGACAAAGCAAGGCATCCTGGAGGTGAAAATTGGGAACTTGCTTACCCTCCAAGAGTGTATTGTATGTGTGGCCAAATTCTGGATCACTTGTGTAGAGAAGCGGACAATCAAAAGTCTCGTGCCCACAAGAGTTGAGCACAATGGTTAGCGCCATGATGGGTGGTCAACTGAGGCAGTCTACAACATTATTGGTGTTGCCTTTTTTTGTACTTAATGTTCAGATGAAACTATTGTAGGTATGTGGACCACTTCTGATGGCGATCGTTCTGCAACTTCCCTTGTGTCTGTATGAACTGCAGGGGTCGGTGGTCTGTGTGGATGACAGTTTCCTTTCGCAAAATGTAATGCTTCCATTGCTGACAAGCCTGTACAATGGAATACATTTCTTTGTCATAAGTGGGATACTTCTAGACTGTGTCAGAAAGTGTCTCACTGTGATATACCACTGGATGCCCATGTTGAGTAAGGACTGCCCCAATAGCATAGTCAGAGGCATATTTCTCGATCTCAAATGGTTGTTGCAAGTCTGGTAATGTGAGCACCGGTGTATAGCAGAGGTGATGCTTCAACTCCCTGAATGCCTTCTGTTGAGATTCAGAACAAAAGAATTTTGCTTTAGCTCCTCCCTTGGTGACTTGACTCAAGGGCCAAGTGATATGAGAGAATCCTAACACAAACCTGCGGTAGAAATTGGCAAGGCCTAAAAAGCTGCGGAGCTCTGTTAGGGTGGTTGGGGTTGGCCAATCCTGAATGACTTGGATCTTTGTTGGATCCACATGCACGCCCCACTCATCAATAATGTATCCCAGATACTAAACTTGGGTTATGCCAAAAGTGCATTTATCCAAATTGGCACACAATTTGTGTTGCCGCAGTTTTTGGAGGACTTGACGGATGTGGTGGAGGTGCTCTTCCCAAGTCTGGCTGAAGATCAGAATGTCATCCAAGTACACCACTACAAATAACTTGGTGAATGGTTGCAGGATGTCATCCATTAGCCTCATGAAGGTTGCAGGGGCATTCGTCAACTCGAAAGGCATGACAAACCATTCGAAAAGGCCCTCCTTGGATTTGAATGCAGACTTCCATACATCAGAGGGTTCGATTGGTACCTGGTGATACCCAGACTTCAAGTCGATTTTGCTGAAATATTTTGCCCCCTTGAGTTGGTCCAGAAGGTCATCAATCTGTGGGATCGGGTACCTATTCTGGACAGTTATCTTTTTCAGTGCCCGATAGTCAATGCAGAGTCTCCAAGTCCCATCCTTCTTCTCCACTAGTACGATCGGGCTGCCAAAGGTGATGGACTCAGTCGAATGTGACCTTTATGCAACAACTCCTGAATCAGCCTCTTGATTTCATCATTCTCTGGGATAGAGCGCCAGTAAATGGGTCCATTGGGCAGTGGTGCACCTGGGGTTAGATCGATGGGGTGCTTGACCTGGCAGTGTAGAGGCACCCCTGCAGGGGAGGTGAAGATGTCCTCATACTCCTCCACGACCTTATCCATCTGTTTTTTTCATGCAGCGGGGCCTTGTTTGGAGGTCATGGCCATAGTCTTCCTCTTTCCCTGAGGGCAGATCATCAGGAAAACAAATTTCCTGTTTTTGGAAGTGAGCTTACTGCATTGTTTTGCAGTAACCAAAGACATGGTGGTAGGCGGTGCTATCTCCGGTATCCTGTACAGCTTATTTCCCAAAGTGATAATAACAACATGAGGCCTAGACTCATACATGGCATGTCGCTTCCATAGGTATGGTTGGCCTAATAATACATCAGAAACATCAAGAGGAGAAATTTCACATAATACCTCATCCGTGAAGGGCTTGATGTTGTAGGGAAGGAGACATTGTTGACTGACGCAGAGGTCTCGTTCTTGGTGCAACCACCTGATCGTGTATGGTTGTGGGTGTGTTGTGGTCGGCAAGACCAGCCATTTCATGACCTCTACCAAGATGAGGTTCTTCTGGCTCCCGCTGTCGACAATGAACTGCAACAGGGAACCCTTTACCCACATCCTGGAATGGAAGAGACACTCTGCCTCCTCTGGATCTTCTGGTTCCTCCTTTTGGATATTTGTGGTGGCAACAATGGCATTGGGCTCCGCATCGATAATCTGCTTCCCCCTGTCATTCCCCTTGTCAGGTTCTAATTCAGAGTTGGAGCATGCATCCGATTAAGAAGCCTTCAACTCAGCTACCAATGACTGCTTGGCCCGACACTCACTTGTGTTGTGAGTGGAGCTCTTATGGAACTCACACCACTTCCCCGTGTCCTTTTTTGGCTTCGTGCTATTGTTCTTTCTTTGTGGCTTTGGAGGGTTGTCCTGGGCTGCCCCACCTTGGCTTGGTCCTTTGTTCTATGGTTTGGGAGTACCTTTCCCTTACTTCTAATTTGCAGACCCAAAGTCTCGCTTCTTCTATTTGAACTTCTGCTCAATCTTGGCAGCATATCGGTATGCCACAGCAAGCGAGGAGATGTCGAGGAACTCCATTTCCTCCTAAATGTATCTGTGCAGACAACTACGGTACTTTAACACCAAATGTTTCTCTGAATCTTTGATACCCAACTTTGTGTGTAGGGTATGAAACAGATTCGTCATCTCATGCACATCTTGGTCCCTTTACTGCCGCAACGTAGTCCATTGTATGTATTTTCCCTCATAGCTCCCCATGGGATAATATTATTCCTTGATGGCGTCTCGAAAATAATTCCAAGTGGGTGTGGCCGAGAACAAAGAGGGTTCTCCCTCTCCCTCTTTCTCCGAGTAGGTTTCCCACTAGTCCTTGACATGGGGGGTGGTTTTGAGGAGTGCGAAAATAATCTTTTCTTGGTCGAAAAAGTCATGAACCGAGAAATATCCTTCTAACATATTCAACCATATATCTACGACATCTGCATCTATTTGGACGTCAAATATGGGAATGTCAAAGTTTACTTGTACCTTAAAAGGAGTGGCACCTCCAGAGTGGCTTCTGGATGTCGATGCGCTGCCAGTCGGAATTTGTTGAAGAATTTGGGCAAAGTTGTCCATCATCGCGTTCCTTTGTTTCCTCAGGGCCTCCTCGAGCAACATTTTGATAGGATCTCCTGCTCCCTCATATTTATTTTCTTCCCCCATGGGCGGTCGTCGGGGTTTGCGAGGCTGATATTGCAAACGCTCAACCAGATCGAGCCCCAACTCCTTATACCCCGATCTTGTTGGGGACATGCAAAGAAGGATCGAGAATGAGCAGACTTCTCTGATACCACTGATCCAGATTTATGTAGGAACACAATGAAATACATAAATACACATAAACATAGATATGCAGCGGAAATAAGACTTCATTTCATTAATAACAAATGACTGAAATATGCTTACAGACATAATAGAAATAAACTAGCTAGGGCACTGGTAGCTTATCTCTGAGAAGAGATGTGGTGGCTACTGGTCTCTGAACTGTGTTACAATGAGGCTCGAAGGCCTATTATTATTGAGAGACAATGGAAAACCCTAAACATCCAAAGACCTAACCCTAGGAGATGAAATGCCAAGACTATGGACCCCGTTTGGGTAAGTTGGTACATCAACTTCCCGGGGACGTAACTTTGGCATACGATCTTCGTTTGACGCGTTCTATACCTCGTTAGAAATATCTATCCAAGGAATACAACTTTTGGGTGAGCAACATCGATCTATGATCCATGTTGCTCCCCTTTTTCCCAAAAAATGTTGTGTAAGGCCTCAAAACGGCTCCGAAAGTTCAGGACCCGAAAAAATGCTAAAAATAGTAAATTGTGTGGAAACTGAAAAATTGAAAGAAGCAATGGTGGGGGTCCAAGTGGAATAGGCGGGTGGCCACCAATATCCACCTGGATCATTGTTGTGGGAGTTTTTTTTTCTGTGGAGATGAAGAAAATACCTTATAAAGAAACCTCAACAACAGAAGAAATGGTGGTTGGAGGTCGATCTACAGAAAAAGGCAGAAATCATAGAGGTACATCAAGTTTTAAGTCAAAAGGCAATAAGAGTAAGAATAAATTTTGGTTATGTGGAAAATATGGGCATGTCAAGAAGGATTGTAGGAAAATACAAAATGCATCCAAGGAGGACTCCATAAAAGAAGCAAATTAAGCTAATTTAGCTTAAACAAGTTCAGGTTCCATTTCAGGTATGGTTTATGAGGTATTGTATACTTGTGATGTTTCACATCAACATGAACATTGGTTATTATATTCTGGTGTGTCCAACCACATTTGTCTTCATATAAATTGGTTCTCAACTTACCAATCTATTGATGATGGTGTTGTTTTTATGGGAAATGATTTTTCTTGTAAAATTGTTGGAGTTGGTAGCGTCCGGATTAAAATGCATGATGGTTCTGTAAGAACATTAACAGATGTAAGGAATGTACCTGAAATTAGAAAGAACTTGATATATTTGGGATTTCTAGATTTTGTTGGTTACATGTGTACAACTCAAGGTGGAGTACTGAAGGTGTCCAAAGGAATCTTAGTATTCATGAAGGAAAAGACGATTGGGAACCTTTATCAACTTGAAGGAAGGACAAAAGTAAATCAAGTAGTGGTATCATCTGAAGATGCAAAGGACTATGTTCGTGTATGGCATCAATTTTTGGGTCATATGAGCGAGAAAGGGCTTAAGGTATTGGCTGATAGTAAGTCACTTCCAAGTATAAAGTTTCTGAATTTGAATTTTTGCAAGTATTGTGTCTTTGGAAAACAATGTAGACATAAGTTTAAAATAGGAAGGCATATAAGAAAATGTATCATTGATTACTTTCATTTATATGTTTGCGGACCATCCTCTAGAGTTTATTTCATAGGATCATCATATTATGTGACATTTATAGATGATTACTCTAGAAAGGTTTGGGTCTATTTACTTAAAATAAAAGTTGATGTATTTAATACTTTTAAGAAATGCAGAGCTTTGGCTGAAAAGAGCATTGACAAGTCAATCAAGTGTTTGAGAATAGATAATGGAGGTGAGTTCACATCTATGGAATTTGAGAACTATTGCAAGGAAGCTGGGATCGAAAGACATAAGACCACGGTTTATACTTCTCAGCAGAATGGTGTTGTTGAACGCATATATAGGACTCTCCTAGAGAGAGCAAGGAGCATGATCAATAATGCCAAGTTGCAACAAGAATTGTGGGAAGAATCAGTTCTATCAACATGTTATATGATAAATCGGTCACCATCAACTGCAATAAACTATATGATTCTAGAAGAGGAATGGACAGGTCATTCATGTGATTTTTCAAATATGAGAATATTTGGTTGTGGTGCTTATGCTCTTATTTCTAAAGATCGTCGTTCAAAGTTAGAACCTAGATCAAATAAATATGTATTTGTTGGTTATGGTGATGGAGTTAAGGGGTACAGATTGTGGGATCCTAATGCCCACAAACTCATCACAAGTAGAGATGGAGTTAAGGGGTACAAAATGATGAATCCTCATGCTTAAAATAAAAATTGGTAGATGTTGAAGTGAGACAATAACTTGTACTGCAAGTTCAAAAAATTCACTTGGAAAATCAACCAACTTCAGAAAGGGAGGAGCATGAAGAAGTTCCAGAGGAAGAAGATGAAGATGCATAAAATATCCAGAAAACTGAGGATATGCCTCAACCATATCTAAGGAGATCTAGACGAGTTAGGAATCCTCCTCCAAGATATGATGATTATGTTTCATCTATGGATTTGGTTTCTATTTATGGAGAACCTAGTTGTTTTGAGGAAGCAATTAAGGTATCTGAAAGTGCTCAATGGAAAAATTCTATGAAAGAAGAAATGGATGCCTTAGAGAGGATTAGAACATGGGACCTGGTAGAACTTCCAAAGGACATGAAGGTTGTCAATTGCAAGTGGGTATACAAATTGAAAAAGGTTGATGATGATAAAGTCGAAAGGTATAAATCAAGGCTGATAGAAAAAAGGGTATTCTCAAAAGGAAGGTATTGATTTTCATGAAATATTTTCACTAGTTGTGGAGCTTGTTTCAGTTCGTGTTGTGTTATCACTAGTTGCTTTACTTGATCTTGATTTAGAGCAGCTAGATGTTAAAACAACATTTATACATGGAGATTTGGATAAGGATATATATATATATATATGGAACAACCATAAGGGTTTGTACAGGATCACAATAAGAGGTTTGTTTGCAAACTCAAGAAGTCATGGTATGGCCCGAGAAGCCTCCCATGCAATGGTACAATAAGTTTGATTCCTTCATGGTGAGCCTAAATTTTACAAGAAGTGAATATGATCATTGTGTTTACTTTAAAAGGTTGGAAAATGGCATGTTCATTATTTTAGTGTTATATGTTGTCAATATGCTTGTGGCAAGAAAAGTATGGTCGAAATAAACAAGTTAAAGGCTCAGTTAGCTAGGGAGTTTGATATGAAGGATCTAGGAGCAGCAAAACAAATCTTCGGCATGGAGATACACAGAGACATGAAAAATGGTAAGTTTTTATTATCACAAGAGAAGTATGTGGAGAAAATACAGATCCCTTTGGCTTTCCATTTCAAGATTTTTTCAAGTTTATTTCCTAGTAATGAAGAAGAAAAAGATTATATTTCTTGTCTACCATATGATAATGTAGTAGGTAGTTTGATGTATGCGATGGTGAGTACTAGACAAAATATTTCACATGCAGTTGGTTTTGTGAGTAGATGCATGGCAAATCCAGGTAAAGAGCATTAGGAAACATTGAAATGGGTTCTTCGGTATCTTAAAGGAACAAGTAATTATTCTATCATCGATGATGGTTCTAGTGATTCAATTTATACTTATGTAGATTCAGATTTTGTAGGTGAGTTGGACAAAATGAGATCCACTTCAAGATATGTATTTACTCTTGCAGGAGGACCTATTAGTTGGATATTAAATCTTCAAAATGCAGTTTCTTTATCCACTACTAAGGCATAATATATGGTTTCTTCACATGCATGTAAGGAGGCAATTTCATTAAAAGGTTTGTTGGGTGAGTTTGGAAGGATGCAGGACAAGGTCAAGGTATCTTGTGATAGTCAAAGTGTTATTCATTTGGCTAGCAATCCAGCTTATCACAGTAAAATGAAGCATATTTCTATTAAACACCATTTTGTAAGACAACTTGTTGACAAAGGGGGAGTGGCTATGGAAAAGGTCCATACAAAAGTGAATTCTTCAGACATGTTTACGAAACAAGTTTTGTTAGAAAAGCTACGATGGTGTTTGGATTCTCTTGGATTGCAAAAAGGGTGATGAATTAATTAGGGATTGATATTTCAGGTAAACTGTTGTCAAGGTGGAGATTGTTGGAAACATTCCAACCAATTTCCTATGTGGTCCCATGCACATGAATATTAGCTATATTTAGAATGTGCATGCATGCACTCTTTTGTGAACAGTTTGTCCAAGTGGAGGATCTTATTATAATCAGTTTGTCTAATTGTTTGAGATATGGTATATATACGAGCATACCCATAGAGGTGAGAAGTGTATAAAGAGTGTAGAGTGTAGAGTGTAGTGTGTGAGAGAAAGACTCAATAGTGAGGTGGTTTGTGTATGAGAGGAGATGATGGTTGCATGCGTGTGATTGGCTATTGTAATTCTCCCTTGAATAATTTAATAACATCAATTATCATTAACCATGGGTTTTACCCGTATTGGGTTTCCACATAAATCATTGTGTCAATTCTGAGATTGTTGTTCTCAGTTTTATGCGTGTTTAATTTGTTTATGGTCTTTTAAAGTGTTATGTTTTTTATTCTGCTTCCCAACAATACGATGTGTAAGTTATCGACAATTGATTTCAACTAATGATACCAAATACCTTCCTCCAATGATTTTCATGAAAGTGGCATGGGTTGCAAACAAATCCAACCCCTTTGCCACTATTGTAACATCATCTCAAGGGACCAAACTATTGGTTTTGCAGAGATCAAGATGTTGAATAAGTATGAATCTAGAACCTTTTATGTCACGATAAATGATGAAAGGCGATCTAAAAACATAAACTTGATATGGAATTATTCTTCACTGGATCAAACACTCCTATCAGATAAAAGGGATAACTTTGAACTCGTGAAGGAAGAAAAATCCACTCGTCTTCCTATGCTCAACGCTTATGAGTATTATTATTTAGTTGATACCCAACCGCCAACATATTGACAAGATAGTAGGTACCCTTACCCAATTTCTCATACCGATATTATAATTCGATGTGTAACGAAGTAGTTCGTAAATTGTAGTTGAAGCTCTTGATGTTATCAAAACACGGTTTAACATGAAAATTGGATTTTGGATCCTTGCTATTTAATTAAATGGGAAGGAATTTTCTGTAATAACACATCTTCGGGAGCAAGAATTTCCAAAATGTAAGTTTATTTCTTTGATTTGTTGAAAGTTGAAAACTATATCAGAAATTGCAAAAGTGATAAGACGTATAAGTAAAATTGTAAGAGCTTATGATAATCCTCGTGTTGCCAACTATTTTTCGGGTGAAATCTTAAAATACTGATACCGGAAGAAATTGAACACTTGACTGCATTAGTTAACGTGTAAGAATAATTCTACTTTTCAATGTGCATTCTCTTATCCATCGCTTGCAATATATCCTCTATTACAACAAATACGCACGGTGGTATTGGCAGATCATAAGTCTCTAGTACCATTCTTAATCCGTTATAGAATTTGATGGCGCGACTTATAAAAGGAACATCATTTGTTTTAGAAAATTACAATGGTAGTTGTATTAACCCATTCTTGTTGAAATTGGCAAGTCCCTTGAGAATAATCATTTGATGGGACCCTTGCCAAGTTTGTCCAATTTAGCTTTGTTGGAGAGACTGTAAATTTTTTATCAACATAAAAATTAAATTGTCTTATAGTATTGAGCTTATGCATGATTCGTGGTCAGTTTATAGAAAAAAATAGCAGCCATTTACTTAGCTTTGTATACAGGTATCTACATAACAACAGCGTGAGTGGCAGTGTTCCAGATTGGTTATTTGAACTGAAAATCCTCAAAGAGTTGTATGTTTCCCTCTCTTCTCCTTTTTCTTTTGTTCCCAATATTGTTTAAAATTAAAAGGAGTTAATTTATACTCAATACAAAACAATAATTTAATTTCAGTGGCTTAATTCYTGTGTAACTTCTCCTCAATCGTTCACTGAAACTCATATAATCATATCCTATTTCATACTTCTTCTATTTATTTTAATATTTTGAAGTTCAATATATCGTTTTATATTGTGTATATTATCATTTCCAGAGATCATAATATGAAGCCTAAGTAATCATAATGGAAAGGCTCTTTCTTTGGTGTGTTAGAGTCACTCTCGGAATCCCTACCCATGTATGCATAAGGGGGAATGCATCCTGCCGAATTCAAATAAAAATAAAATGGGGGTTTTCCTTGGAATAACACTAGGAGAAATTCTAATTATCGTTGTAGCATTGATAGTGGGGATTGTTGTCTATCAAAATAAATTCAGAAGGAAAGAGGGTGTGATGACGAAAATCAGTGGTATGAAAATAAACAAAAACATATAGGACGAAGCTCACTCAATCATTTGAAATTTGTGCTTAGTAATTTACACCTTGACTTCGATTTTAACAAGATATTTTCTGACAATGCATGTGAATTATATGAGCGGTAAAAAGACTTAAATAATGAAGAGAACTTGCAGAAAACACAAAGAGACAATGATCCATATTTTATGAAAAGAATGAAATGAATACAGATTATTAAAATATTTTTAACATAGAATAACAGAGATACAATAAAATTGGTTTTCTATTCAATAAGGAAATAAGTTGAAACTTTAAAATGCAGCGGAAAACAAGCTTGTTGGAATGGGCGGTTTATCTCTGAGAAGAGATGTGACAACTGCGTTCATTCGCAAGAAGATGATTTTAAAATGAGGATCCAAAGGCCTTTTTATCATAAATAAAATCCAAAGTCCTAACCCCGGAAGATGAAAAGACAACAATTTTTTGGACCCCGTTTTGGGTAGTTTGTTGTATCAACTTCCCAGGGGCGTAACTTTGGCATACGATCTTTGTTTGGGGAACACGATATCTCGTTGGAAAGGTATCATCGAGAAGATTAATTTAGGGGTCTAAATATGAGACTTTGGCTATCATTGATAAGCTCTATCCCCAAAAAACTTTATTTTGGCCCTCAAAATGGCCCGAGATGTTAAAAACTGCTAAAAATAGTAAATTACCAAAATTGAGAGAAAATTGTTTTGAGCTAGTTGGAAAAGGTGGGTGGCCACAGATATCCACCAGGATCATTCCTCCATCCTTATGAAGAAATGGTATCCATTCCATTGAGTTCTCGGGGGAGAGGGAAAAGTGTTTGTTGAATCTGCATCTTGATGAGTTGCGTGCATTGTTGGAGAAGTTGTGTTGCTTAGCTTGTTGAAGGTTGTCACGAACCAATGGATGGAAGGGTTAGACCTTTTGAACCAATTCACAGTCTGGCTACATGAGATGCTTGTGTGAAGGAGGAATATTTACACTTTGTTACAATCTTGTTGACCTGCTTCTGTTGGATAGAAGGTGCTTGGGTCGAGGCTATAGTGGTTGTAGTATCCTTATGTTCACCTTTTGAACAGATAGTGAAGAAGATGAATTTTGTAGTATGAGATACTACCTTGCAGAACCTTTTAGGTTGAACAGTAGTCAAAACTACCTCTAGTACTCTGTAGAGATGACCCCCACAGAAATAGTGACACTTTAGGGTCAAGACTCATAAACACCATGATGCTTGCACATATATGGTTGGCCCAAGATAACGTCATAGAAATCCAGTGGGGAAACATCACATAATACCTCATCCTTGAAGGGTTGGATGTTGTATGACAATCGACACTATTGGCTGACACAAAAATCTCATCCCTGGCAAAGCCATCGGAAGTTTTATGGCTACGGGTGTGGTGTTGTCGACAATCCCAACTATTTAATGACCTCTGCTGAGATGAGGTTGTTCTGGATTTCACTATCAATAATAAAATGTATCAGGGTCCCCTTTAGCCACATCTGTGAATGAAAAAGGCACTCCCCCTCTTGAGGATCTATTGGTTCTTATGGTTGAATTGTTGCGGTCGTGACAATAGCAGTGGGGTTTTCGTCGATGATCTGTCTTTTACCAATATTTTTAGAATCAGATTCTGAAGTAGGGTTTGGATCGTTATCTTTGATCTCAACCACCAATGACTATTTTGACTGACATTCATCGGTGTTGTGCCAGGATATTTTGTGGAAATCACACCATTTTCTGGTGTCATTTTTCTTTTCGTGACCCTTCTTTTCCTATGGCTTGGACTGGTTTTAGGGAGAGTATTTTTTAGGGTCGTATTTATCATACTTTGGTTGTTGCAGATTTGCAAACCCAAACTCCCATTTGTTCTAGTTCTTAAATTTCCGTTTGATTTTAACAACATATCGATAAGAATCATCGAGTGATGAGATGTATAGAAAATCCATTTCAGTTTGGATGTATCTGTGCAGAGCCCCGCAATATTTCAGAACCAAATTTCATTCGAAGTCTTTGATACCAAGCTTTATGCGCAAGGCATGGAAGGTATTGGTGAATTTGGGAACTGTTTGGCCCCTCTCTTTCCATAGTGTGGTCGATCTCATGTATTGGTCCTCATAGTTACCAACAGGGTAATATTGTTCCTCTACTGCATCCAAAAAAAAATCCCAAATGGGCTCGGCCCCATATATTCCATACTCCTTTTTGGAAATTTTCTCCCAGTAATTTTCCCACCAATTTTTGACATGGGGGATACCCTTAAGGAGTGCAAAGTTGATCTTTTCCTTGTTGAAAAAATTATGCACAAATAAATAACCTTCTAGTAGATTTAGCCATTTTTCTAAGGCATCTCCATCTATCTGTCCTTCAAATATGGGAATATCAAAATTAACTTGTACCTTGAAAGGAGAGGTGATTCCAAAGTGGTTGTTTGATGAAGAGACGTTTGTTTCTATCGACAGGCGTTGAAGGATGTGGGAACAATTCTCCATCATTTCATCCCTCTCTCACATGAGAGCTTTCTCAAGCAACAGTTTTCTAGAATCATCTTCTTCGTCGTTTTTATTTTCTTTCGCCATGGAGGGTTTATTGGGTCTTCGAGAGAGTTTTCTTCAAGAGAGATAAGCTCGAGACCCAACTTGGTATACTCGAACCTCGTCGGGGACTTGCACTGAAAAAAAAAATGATCAAGAGCAGCCTCCTCTAATACCACTGATCTGTATTTTATGAGAAGAATGAAATGAATATAGATTATTAAAAGATTCTTAACACAAAATAATAGAGATACAATAAAATTTGTTTTCTATTCAATAAGGAAATAAACTGAAACTATAAAATGCAGTGGAAAAGAAGCTTGTCGAAATGGTGGCGGCTTGTCTCTCAGAAGAGATGTGACAACTGCGCTCATTTGAAAGAATATGATTTTAAAATGAGGATCCAAAGGCTTTTTTATCATAAATAAAATCCAAAACCCTAACCTCGAAAGATGAAAATCCAACAGTTTTTTGGACCTTGTTTTGGGTAGTTTGGTGTATCAACTTCCCGGGGGCGTAACTTTGGCATACGATCTTCATTTTGGGGATCACGATAGCTCGTTGAAAATTTATCATCGAGAATATCAATTTAGGGGGATCAATCATAGCCTTTACCCATTTTTGAGAAGCTGGATCCCAAAAAACCTTCATTTAGGCCCTCAAAATGGCCCCAAAAGTTAAAAACTGCTACAAATAGTAAATTACCAAAATTGTCAGAAAAATGTTTTGAGCTAGTTGGAAAAGCTTGGTGGCCACCAATATTCACCTGGATCAAACAAACCATAAACAGATTCAACAAAAAAAATTGATAACAGAGTTCGACAAATCTTCCTACGTCTCTAGGCCTTTAGCTGCAGTGTGGGAGGCTTCTTTAGTATTCCTCAATGCTAAAAAATATGCTTCAAAATTACATCACTCAATACTCTGAATGACTTATATATACTC
>ML780886.1:720936-757444 GCA_009831015.1 Picea engelmannii | reverse complement strand
TGATAACAGAGTTCGACAAATCTTCCTACGTCTCTAGGCCTTTAGCTGCAGTGTGGGAGGCTTCTTTAGTATTCCTCAATGCTAAAAAATATGCTTCAAAATTACATCACTCAATACTCTGAATGACTTATATATACTCTTCTCTGTCTCAGGAACCCGATACAGCATACGACAGTGAGAAAGGAAGAGTAGAACTCCTTGCATGAGTCTCATAAACTCAACTACTCTTATGGTTTTGTTGCCTAACTCTTGCTTGAAGAGTCACTTGTGGCTTGTTTCAAAACTATATAATGCTTGGTTTATATAGTATTGGGGTTGGGCATCACATCCCAACTTCCTCCCAAGAGTTTTCCTCAATATGGGCTCAAATCCTCCAAAATTGAGCAAAATCCATTAAAATAAGCATAAAAACCATAAAAAAATCCTCTTCCAAGGTCAACAACCCATTTTCAAAACATATGTGTGGCGTGCCCTTTTTTCATCGAATCCTGGTCATATGGACGGCCATGTGGTCAACTGCTGGTCCAATGGAACCACACCCCTGGTCATTAGGTCCCGATCATGTGGAACGGTGCAAGAATCCCATGCCTTGGTCGACGGCTAGCCCTCGCTGACTGGGCGATATCCACAAACTGCCACAGATACCACAACAAAACGAAATAGAAGGGAGGTTGTTAAGTTGTTTGCGTGCCTGGATTTTGGGGGTTTGAGACCAATGGAGTGCAAACAAATTTTTTTCGAGGACTTATTGGCCCAATCTAGGGTGCCACGTGGTGTCCTGTGATTCGGCCACATGTCACCACAATATTGGCTCGTACTAAACCCATTAGGGACACAGTCACCTATCATTCAGCCTGCACAGTCAACAATGTATGATACATCACTGTCATGTGTCAAACTGTCACTGGTCCATGTCATCCTACAGTCTTCCATGTCTTAGTCTGTACAATCCATTCACCTACCACATCAGCATCCAAAAACGCCAAATCTACATGACACGTGTCAGCCTCTGGTGCTGCCACATTAGCGTGCTCACATCATCATGATGTCATGCTAACATCATATGCCACTTGTCATTCACGTCATATATGTAATTTTTCTGTTTCATGTTAAAGTACTATTGACATCACCAATACGAGCTGTTGACTTTCACTCTTTTCATGTTTGGGAAAAACTTCAGAATGCAATATCTTTGACATACGAAGTCCATTTTTGAAAATGAATATACTACTAGAATCGACACAATAAGCACAATGCGATGGCATTGGTTTCTTCAAAATTTGAGAACTTTTAATTTTTGGCCTTTTTGGATCCATTTGGATCACACCTCCCCACTTGGATGTTTTGTTGCTCCAAAAGGTTATTACATCATACATTAATCGACTAAAATAAACAATAAATATTCTAGGATCAACAAAACATTAACTAGACTTTGTAAGTGATTTCATAGATCAAATCACTTTTATCACATCAAGTAGACTAGACATTGACTCGATGAAATATTTATACATGTGGCATAAAATATTCCCAGTTCCAAGAAGATGACCCATCTCCTACTGATGGAGTTTCACTATAATTATTATGCTCTTCTACAACATCCTTATTCTTCTCTGTCATTTTAGTATTTTTGGAGTGTCTCGACTCTGCATGCAACTTCCAACAACTATCTTCACAATGTCCATTCCTTTGAAAATGTGAAAAATAATTTCATGTTGGGACAAATTTAATGAAGCCTTTCTTGGACTGAGTTGAATCCCCATTAGATTTTACCGACTCTTGTCTTGTCTGTGTTGAATTCATGTGTGGATTCTTCTTGACCTGTAGTCTTTCATCATCATCTCTTGGCATACTCCTTATCTCGGTGATATTTTTTATGTATACTTTTTGCTTCCACAATACTGCAACACAATGGTTATGATTATTGCAATATGTACATGGAATTATTGTTTTTATAAGTTCCATGACCCTAGCATGTTCTTCATTAAAGGTAGGTGAAGGAGATTTATACTTTTCGACCATTTTACCTTTCTTTTGTGACTCATTGTTCACATCACTACTAGCTTCAGCTTCTCATTTTCCTTTATGAGTTCAAATCCATGCTGGTTTCATTTCAATATGTTGATCCCAACAATGGTCAACATCATGTCCAAACTTCTAACAATGTGTGCAAAAAACCACTAGATTTTTGTCATCAGTAGACTCTTCTTCGTATCTCAATCGTTCATAGAGTGGTCGTTCTCGCACCTTGATAGGATTAGATATGCCCTCGGCATGATTTCAAAGACCTTATCCTTTCATGTAGCCAAACTTGGATAGCATCCTCATATGAATTACTTTGGTATTCCTTTCAAAAGTGGAAATATCCTGATTGCCTAAATCCAGTTCTTGATTAGCTACAGGAGAAGCTAGAGTATATTGAGTACTTTCCACTAGCGAGGAAAATATGCCCATGGCCTCTCCTACTGAATGCTCCTCAAATGGAGTAGCGGGATTATATGAATCCTCCTCATCTAATTTCCCATGGAATGGATGAATTTCATCATCCTGGACAGGACTCAGACTCCTGAAAGAAGGACATTTTTCAACTAGCCTTTCTTCTGTTGCTAACTACAATGTTCGTAGCCTTTCTTTGTCTTCTTCGAGGATTGGTACCAATCTTCTCAACTCGACATTTTCTTTTTGAATATGTTGATTGATCCCCTCAAGCTCCTGTATTCTAGATTTCTTAAATATTTTCCCCATGCTTATTCACAGTTCCTGCAATATAGTCAACCTACTCTAATGCCACTTGATCTTAAATCGGTGCTTAGTAATTTACACCTTGACTTCGATTTTAAAAAGAACTTTTCTCACAATGCATGTCAATTATATGAGTGGTAAAAAAACTTAAAGAATGAAGATAACTTGTAGAAAACACAAAGAGACAAACCATCAATAGATTGAACACCAGAAATTGATAACAGAGTTCAAAAAATCTGCCTACGTCTCTGGGCCTTTAGCTGTAGTGTGGGAGGCTTCTTTATTATTCCTGAATGCTCAAAAATATTCTTCAAAATTAAATATATCAGTTCTATGACTAAATCGGATATACTATGATCTGTCTCAGGGAATGGATCCAAAATACGACACTGAGAAAGGTGGAGTAGAACTCCCAGAATAATCCTCACAAGCTCAACTACTTTTCTTGCTTTGCTGGCTAACTCTTGCTTCAAGAGTCACTTGTGAATTGTTTCAAAAATACATAATTCTTGGTTTATATGGTATTGGGGTTAAGCATCACATCCAAACTTCCTCCTAGAAATTGGCATCAATATGGGCTCAAATCCTCCAAAATTGGGCAAAATCCATTAAAATCAACATAAAAACCATTAAAAAATCCTTTTCCAAGGTCAAAACCCTATTTTAGCTAAATATCTATGGCGCACCCCTTTTTCTCCAGCTCCCGATTGTATGGAGGATGATGTGGATGAATTTTGGTCCAATGGCACCATGGCCCTAGTCATTAGGTCCCAGTCATTAAGCATCACATCCCAACTTCCTCCCAAAATTTGGCATCAATACGGGCTCAAATCCTCCAAAATTGGGAAAAATCCATTAAAATCAACATAAAAACCATAAAAAAATCCTTTTCCAAGGTCAAAAACCTATTTTAGCTAAATATGTATGGTGCGCCCATTTTTTGCTAGCTCTCGATTGTATGGAGGACCATGTGGCCGAATGTTAGTCCAATGGCACTGCGGCACTATTCATTAGGTCCTGATCATGTGGAATGATGCAAGAATCACGTGCCTTGGTCGATGACTATCCCCCGTCAACTGGGCACTATCCCCAAACTGTTGCCAATACCACAACAAAACAAAAATAGAAGGGAGGGTGGTTAAACCTTGCCATTCCTCCCTTGTTTCTAGTGGGAGGTTGTTAAGTCGTTGGTGTGCCCAAAGGTCTGGGGGGTCGATCCAAGCCTTATTGGCCCGATTTGGGGTGCCACAAGGCACCCTATGATTGGGCCATGTGTCACCACAAGATTGGCTCGTACCAAACCAGTCAGTGACACAGTCACCTGCCAACCATCATGCACAGTCAACATCGTATGCTACATCACTACCATGCGTCAACTTGTCATTGGGCCACATCATCATATGGACTACCATGTGTCAGTCTATACAGTTCAGTCATTTGCCACATCATGGCATGAAAACATCAAATCTGCATGACGACTGTCAACCTTTAGTGTTGCCACATCATCATGTTTAATTCATATACCTCTTGTCATCCATGTTATATATGTACTTGTCATGTGTCATGTTGAGGTCAACAATAGGGATTGTTGACTTACACTTTTTCCATGTTTGGGAAAAATTTCATAACGTGATATCTTCACCATACGAAGTCCATTTTTGAAAAATACTATATTGTCAGAATTAGAACGATAAGCACTACGCGGTGGTGTTGGTTTCATCCTAATATGAGAAATTTGAATTTTTGGCATTTTTGGATCCATTTGGATCACTCAATACACCTAATATTAGAAATATATTTCTACAATTGATAGAAAATGTTAGAAGGTCACCAAATGCAATACTTTTTTAAATATCTTGATTTATAGAAAATATGACAAACATAAGGGATAGAGGTATTACGGATAAATAATGTCTACAGAAATTAATTATTAATCACCAAGATTCTCATCCATTGATTTAGATAATAGATCAATAGATCAAGGACTCTCTGATATATAATGCATATTCCTTTAAATGATGTTCTTTTCATTTATAACATTTTATTTCTTCTTTGACATTATGTGTTTATTACTTATGAAAATAGGTCATTTTTTCTGTCTCAATAAGTTATTGATTTAAATACTACAAGTGTAGGTTATCTTCTCCAACAATAACAATAATATATAATAAGCAAGTAATTTTAAGGACTATGAATGTACTGGATTCCAAACTACTCCATGATAATGGTGCTAAAAGCAGCAAAGTCTTGTGCGTTCACTCTAGATGAGCTAAAGGTTTCCATATAAAACTTTAGTGAGAAGATTGGAGAAGGGAGATTTGTCAAGGTTGCACGGGAGTTGCAACAACACAGAGTGTTGCAACAGAACATAGTAGATGTTGCAAGTTGACAAGTTGTAGAAAAACAAAGAGCTACAACAAAGAAATTTGCAGAAGAACATGGGAGTTACAACAATAAACTAAAACTCATATTACAACAACAAAATAGCTTCAAAAAATCATTCCCTACAAAAATAATTCAACCCAATACTTTTTTAGTAAATATCCATAGAATGCTACACCAAAACATCGCAAAACAAAATAAAATACTTTGTTACATAATGTTTTTTTGAAATAAATCAAGGACAACTTTAGCAAAATCAGTTAAAACATGAGCGCAGCATAAAATCCCTTGTTAACACTATCAAAAATTTATTATAAATTACCTGTTCAATTAGCAGTTTTAACTAGCAGTTTTAAATTAGGGTTGTGATTGTATTATTTTAATTAGCAGTTTTTGTGTGGTTATGTATCCAAATTGAGATTTGAATTCAATATATATATATATAGAACTTTCAAATCTCAATTTGGTTACATAACTAGACAAAAACTGCTAGTCAAAATAATACAACCACAACCCTTCAACATTTTATAGATTTAATTATTTTAACTGTGGTGCCCCTTTGCCAGTCCAAACAGATAGATATAAAGCGGTGTGATGGTGATAACTCTTCAAATATTGAATGGATAAGGTGATAACCTCTTCACAATTTGATCGGTTGAGATAAGTCATCTTTTGAGGGGTGGAATGATTAATCTTCCAACATTCTCCCGCTTACTCATTTTATCAAAAACCAAAACTCTACAATACTAGATTGTTTCCAAACCAAAAATGTTATTACAGTTCAGAAACCCCAATTTTTTTTTTTCAATTTCAAACAATTCATTTTCTAAGGGCTCTGTAAACATGTCTGCAAATTGATCTTTAGATCTGCAAAACTCTACAGAAATTCTATCATTGTTTATCATCTCTCCAATAAAATTATACTTTGTATCAATATTGTTGTGGGTGGGAAATCCCTCCTATGGACTAGCACTAAGGGTTTTATCATTCATGCAGAAATGACCTACAGATTCTTACATTTTACCATCATCCCATGCCTAAACCCCATTACTCATATGTAAATACAAGGCTCAAGAGATTAAGTTGACGTACCTTATTTTTGTGTGTTTGATGTCGATCCCTTTTTGCACTTGGTCGTTCTTTGAATGCAACTCTCCTCCCAATGCTGACCTTCATTCACTAACGACAAACAAAGAACTCCACATGCATTTGATCTATGAACTAATGGGTTAGAGATTTAATCAATCATATAATCAATATTCCAATAATGACAATCTCATATGGCAGGACGGGAAAAACAATTCTTTTATTAACTTCACACTGATACCTTACAATGATAAAGTCATCCATTTCTCCTTGATCCTGGTCTTGCGCTCTTCTTCCACTGTCTTCCAACTTCTTTTCTCTATACTTATCTTTGCAGAAGGATGGCTAAAGGTTGGGAAAAAGGGAATGCTTAATCGGGTATAGTTTCTTTACTATGATTCTCCTCCTTTCAAATGGGACCCCTAACCCTTATTTTATAGGTTAGAAGAAGCTAGGTATTTGGTCGAGTGACCGGCCATGCATGGCCGAAAGGTTTAGTTAACTTACCCAAAGCTTTGTGTTTTGTCGACAACTTTCCTTTTTTCGTGCTTTTGTAGGTACACGCGGGTTGTCTTGGGTCAACTAGTGTGTACACACGTGCAGTAATGGAGCAGGGCACATGGGCCTTTATAAAAAGGGGTTTTTTAAGAAGAGTTGTTCAACAGTGTTTTGGAAAAGAAGAAATCTGAGATGGCCTGATGCCAGGTAAGCATGTCTGGTGAAAATTAGGGTTATAACAGATGCCCCCTAATGTGTGAGTTCATAAGAGCATATGATGGCCAAAATACATTAGCAATCTTCACTGACGTTCCGAACAAGTGAGCCCAGAGACCAAAAATCAGGAGGTGTCGTCTAAAAAATAATAATTTTCTCACTGAGGTGGGCATACCCATGCTTGGGATAAAATAAAATCATGGCTACCAATCAAATACACCGTAGATCCATGTCATATAACTATATAAAGTGTATCTACAAGCAATACACAGCGAAGCTACATCTCAAAATCAAAAAGATATATATGTAGAGTATCCATCTTCTAAAAGTTGATAAGGCCTGATGGTTGGATATGAGGTCTTCAGAGCTCCAACAACAACTTCAAAATCTTCAAAACTTGGGTAGGAGTGTAATATGAGTGTACAAATTCACTACCCAGAGGTCTTCAATGGCTTGTCGGTCATGGACTAGAGAATCTTGATGATCAGAATGAAGGCTTCACTGATTTCGAACAAAGACTTGATTGGACTTTTGGGATGGTCGGGCATGAGGGAAAGAGACAAACTGTAGAGGGGCCAACTAAGGCTTGGTAAAAATTTCTCTTGGACAATAGCACGACAAATGATGAGACTCAGGCAACATGGCATTAACATAATTTTACGAGGCAGGAGGCAATGCAAATTCTCCATATGTTTGGAAGAATAACCAAAAGGAGGAGGAAACAACTCAATGTAGCAGGAACAACTTACTAAGGTCATATTAAATCCTAGGGTTTGAAAAACAAATGGATAGATGTGCTTCATCCAAGGGAAAATCATTGTGCTGCTAATAAAAAGAAAATACATTTCCCTTCCTCTTTTTTGGGTACATTTGATTTTTTTTTATCTTTTTCAATAATTTTGGAAAAAGAATAAAAGAATATTACATTACAAAGGAGGAATGAGTGTCGCAAACATACAAGTTAAAAGAGATTACCTGAGAGTACTCTTCTAGGGATCTAAAGCCTCTACAGTACACCTTTGTTCATACAGTTGACCGTTTGGACCGAAAAAGGAGTAAACTATCGTCGAATAGATGTGACTTCAAATTTCAGTTTAATGAGCGTGAAAGGCCACAAGATCGCTCGACAATATTTTCATGTTTAGAGGGTCTGAAAAGGACTTAAAAGAAGACTTGTTATGTTTTGGGAGTCCCGTGGGTGAGGTCAAGAGTCATCCAAATGATTCTCGAATGTGTAATCAGGAAAAACAAAAAATGACTCCCGAGCCTATAGTAATTAGTGACAGCATAGACACCATAATGCAACCAGGATCTACCTAGGACATCCATGTTCCAGTAAGCTCTACCACCAAATCGAGACACTTCTAAGGCAACAATGATGGTTCTATGTTGCAACCTGATGGGATTGATCCTATGGCAAAGGGATAAAGAGAACGAGATACAAAAGTAGCGGTGGAAACCTAACCTATATGCTCAAGTTGACCATCTGAGGTTTTTCCCACGGACCGTCAAAAGTGACCCAAAACTCCAAAAAATGTCCTAATACCCAATCGTAACCTTCCAAAGAAACTCCTGAATCACTCTAAATGGTTTTCAATTAAAAGAAAATGATAAGGGGGGCCAAAAAAGTGACAAAAAAGGGCCAAAAAGTCTATAAATAGAATCTGACAACTCATTATCACCATTGTTGATTTGGAAATTAACTCTGGATCAAAAAAAACCCTTTGATAAAAGTGGTGATTCTAGGAGCTACAGTGGACGAAATGACCATCTGTCTGGACCAAGTATAAACTACCTCCTTTTTCTTTTTAATTCTTTATTTATGCATTTAATTTGGTTTCTTGGGGGGGTGTTGACCTTTAAAATGTTGGCCCTAGGTCCACAAGGGCTATCCTATGACAACCCTTCTGTACAGTTGCTCTGTATGATGTCAAAGTGTGCATACACATGACTGTCATCACAATAGCCCATGTGGACCCTCCCATGAGTGAAAAAAGGTTTAAAAAGCAAGGCCGAACCCTCTGAAAATTTTCCCATGTGCAAGATGTATGTGCAATGGAGAGAACGAGAGAATGAAGATATCAACGCACTAGTTGGGGAAGACCCTAATGTTGTGGCTGTGTTCATGCAATGTGGCTTGCTCAAGTTTTTTCCGTGTCCTTTCATGAGAGCACAACCTGGCTATTGAATGCCTTGGTTGAATACCTCCACCTTGATGTAGAAGCTTTAATGTTAGAGGGGTAGTCACTGGTGACTACTACAGAGGATATATAATTTTTGACTGGCCTCTCCAAGAGAGGGGAACCAGTCAATTTTTGAAAATTTCCTTTAGGGCCTCATAATATATTGAAATTGATAGGAATTTATTGTGAGGCTGGTACAAACCGATCGAGCTCATAGGTGCCAACAAGCAAGATCACCAAATTATCATTGCAGGCGATTGTGCTGCTTATTGGGCATATGAATGGTTCTGTGGCTCTACATCAGGCGCCCCATGCACAGATGAAATGTGCAGTCCATTTCTTAAATGCACATATATTTGACTGAAGCACTACACTGTTGGATTGTATGAAGAGGCAGCTGACAGATTGTCGATTGCGAACGGAGAGGAACTTCGAGTTTGGGATGATTCTATGCTCTTTCATCTTTGAAAGAGTTCCTAGTTTCAGTCCCCAAGTGGTGGTACGAGGACATCAGGCCTCTCTTCCTGTGGTTTGCAGATGGGCAGTGTTGTTGCCATGACAGGGTGGTGGAAGGACCAATGCGTCCTTTTATGATGACTTCTTTTCTTGGTTGTTGCGACAGATCCTAGCCATAGAGGATTATCCCTATGCTAGGATTGATTTCTTGATAGATCCTGAGGTCCCTGTACCTCCAGGCGAGGAGTGAGGCGAGATGGGTAAGTTTGCATCATTTTTTTTTTTTTGAAACACATATAATTTTATGTTTTTTTTATTTTTATTTTTTGTATATATCATTTTTTTATACTAGAGTATTTGACAGATACGTGTCTATTGTGTCCAAATGTGGGACCGTCATGACCTACAAATTATGCGAGGAACAGGTGTCATCCTCGACAAGGGGTCACACCTACTGCCGCAGGGGGACCAACAACAACAAGAGAGCTTCCAGCTGGTGAGGCTAAGATGGTTTTGAGACAAGTTGAGCAAAATTTTACCTCGCTCACTCGCACCATCCCTATGGAAAAGATTGAGGATCTTCCACCATCCATGCAGCCTCATCTAGTGGGGGCACCATGGATGTGGGTCTGACTATTTTGGCATTTGGAAAACGTTGTTGATTATTACAACAGGGTCCACAGGCCTAACTTTAGTTAGTCTAGACTTTGATAGCTCCACCTATATATATGTTTTGAGAGAATAAGCCCCATGACTCGTTACTAGTAATATTTTTTGAGGTGCTTCTGTCCACCTATGTACTCTAGTGCTTATGATATTATATATGGATTTTTATGTCTTTTTGTGTCTTATGGATCATATTTTCCTTTAAAAATGTATTTACATGTTTATGTGTATGTATTTTTATATGTGTGCGAGATGTCAGTCTAAAATTTGATTAGCTAGAGTTTCTGTAACTTGGTTTAATCTCGTAGGAACATGAAAATATGTAATATAATCAAATCTTTGTTCTAAGAGATGTACCCTAAGGGATCGTCGGTGTAAATTTGGATCATGAACATGGTAGACTCCATTTAACTAAGACACAACCAACTGAACATCTAAATAGACCCGAAGATGAGAGATACCAAATGACAGGGCGTCACGAAGCAAGTCAATAATTGCACTATACTTGGTGACATTGTTTGTGGTTTCACCTAAGAATATACCTCTGCAAGATAGTAACTAGCCTCAAGGTGTAAAAATTACCCAAGCTGCAGAGGCAAGCCTCTAAGCATGCCAGCTAGCACCGTCTGTGTACCCAATGAACACCTCTGATTCACTTGACATCTACCATAGTGACAAAATATAACATAAAAAACGACATGTCCAAAATACTAAAAGAAACTAGAAAGTAATAGTACAAAGACTATACATATGTTACAAAAAGTTACCCAAGGTGACCTACCTATGAGAAATACTTCTTCAGGTAGAGCCCATTTCTGGGCTCCACCAAAGCATTTCCCTCAAAGTCAACTAGATGATAAGCGCCTTTTTTTAGAACCTCTTTTATGATGAAAGGTATGAACCACATGGATTTGAATTTTCCTTCCCCTAAGGGGTCTTTATCTTGGTCATAGACCAAGACAAGGTCACCTTCAAACAAAACCCTAGGATGAATAGATCGATCATACTGACACTTGACTTTATGTTTGTGAGCCTCGTTGGCTAGGGACTCATCATGATGCTGCTCATTGAGTCGCCCAAGGTATAATAATCATTCTTCGAGTGGAAAAGTGTCTGGAAATAACTTTACTGCCAATTTTAGGGACGATATCTAAAATTCTATAGGCAAGACTGCTTCCAGCCCGTAAACGAGTTGAAAAGGTGAGAAACTGGTTGCAATCTTAACAGACATTCAGTAAGCCCATAATGCCAAGTATAACATCAAATGCCAATTTGACTTGGCTGATTTGATCGTTCGTTGTAGGATGGTCTTAAGATATTTATTTACATCTTCTACCTGACCATTTTCTTGAGGGTAGTAGGGTGATGAATGTTCTTTCCACAACCCAAGATTTGATGTTAACTCGGTCATCATCTGGTTTTGAAAGTGACTGCCATGGTTAGTGAGAATCTCTCTCGGGACGTCGAACCTTGCTATTATCTGGTTGAATAAAAAGAGAGTTGCAGTCTCCCCATCATCTTTAAACATTGACATAGCTTTAACCCACTTCGTGAAGTAGTCTATAGGTACAATGATATAACAATGCCCCCTAGGTGAAGGAGAGTTTCATGTAGTGTAATCAATCCCCCACTTGGTGAATGGACCAATTGTGATGATAGGAAACATGGGAGCGGGATGTGCCCTCATCTTCCAAGAGAAGATATGACATGGGTGGCACTTCTTGACCGATTTGATACAATCTTTGATTAGTGTCGGCCAAAAGTAACCTGCTCATAAAATCACTTGGGCTATTTCCAGCCCAGACAAATGACCTCCACATGCTTCGGTATGGCAATTGTTAAGCATGATAACTGCTTCTTCATGAGTGGGACATTGGCACAGAATGTAGTCTACACCTCTTCGATACAACGTATCGTCGAGTATGAGATAATTCTTGGCCTGATGTTGTATACGACGATGCTCATCACGAGAAGCAGAGGTGGGGCACTTCAAAGTCTAGATACAGACAAGTATATCTCTATACCAGGGATCCGAAGATGTGATCAAAAACATATCTCCTCTGATAGGCGACTCTTCGGGAATAACATCACCTGACTCGATCGGAAGTTCCGAGATGAGTTCTGCGAAGACCAGTGACTTTTTGAATTTCACTGAAATGAAAGCTAAGTTGAATTCCTGGAGGACGACTATCCATCTACTAATATTTCCACCTATTACCCTTCGTGTCAACACATATTGAAACAGATTCACAATGGCAATGGCGGTGGTCTTTCGAAAAAAAACATAATGACAAAATCATTGAACAACATGGACTGCTGCCAATGCAAGTTTTTCGATATGAGAATAATTCAGTTCCAGTCTGATTAGGCCTCAGTTCAAGTAATAGATCACATATTCTGAGAGAAAATCATCTTCCTGAACTAAGACCATGCCGATGGTAAGCGCATAAATCCCTTTTTGATCTCGACATAGTTGGTGATGATACTTCTTAAAAAATTCTCCTTGCCCTATAGACTTTGAAGTTGAATGATTGTGCATGGGGGAGGCAACTGAACTATTTCCTCAACCTTGAGAGGATCGAACATGATCCCTGTTGTTGACACTATGAAACCTAACAAACATCCTAATGTTATGCAAAAGATACACTTGTTTGGATTCAAGTGAATCTAGAAGTAGTGACATCACTCAAAGATAAGTCATAGGTGTGTGGGATGATCCATTCTCTTGTGAGATCGAGATGCTAAATCATCTAAATAGGCCTCGAATATATGCTTGAGATCATGGAAAGAAGAATACACGACCTGCTGAAATGTCGCTCCATCATTTTTGAGACCAAAGGGCATCTTAGGATACATGAATGTACCCCATGGACAAATGAATGGTGTTTTGTGTTGGTCTTTGGGTTTGATTTGTATCTGATTATATCCCAAAAAACCATCCATGAAATAAAAGGCCTCGCAACCTGCACATTCATCAATTATCTAGTCAATGAATGGTGTGGAAAAATTATCTTTTGGACAGGCCTTGTTTAAATCACGGAAGTCCATACATACCTGAATCATTCCCTATTTCTTATTGACCGAAAAAGGATTTGACACCCATTGGGTCAAATGGATAGGATAGATAAAATCGACTTTTAGCAATTTCTCAACTTCAACCTTAATGGTTGCTACTTTCCTGGGATTAACTAGACAAAGCTTCTGTCAAACAGGCTTGGGATCCGGATAAGTTGTGATTTCATGTTCGACTATTTTTGGATCGATGCCTAGCATTTCCTCCTAAGACCAGGAAAAAACGTTGCATAATTCTTTAAATAGATCTGTGTAGATTTGAATCTCTCTGGGGGAATAGTCATCTCCAATGAAAACATTCTCCACAACGCTAGGGATTCTGGAGATACTAATTGGTATCGTTTCATCAATAGTTGCGTAATTACCCTTGGAATAAACCACATGTGTAGCTAAGAGATTAATAGAACAAGACCTATCTCTAGTCATAGTCAAGGTGAATTCTCCTGCTTCAATTCTGCTTAACTCTAGGAGGAAGTATGATCTATGATGGATATCGTCCTAGGGTTTGTCTGGACTAGTCATTGGTTCAATTATTTCTTCATCGGAGGGAAAGACTAAGTCTAACGAATCTCTATTAGCGAGAGAGCCTTGAGACAAAATAGGCTCTAGAATCAGATCTAACTCTTGTGTAGGAGTTGGATCTTTGTCGGCCAAAGATTGTTGGACTAAAGAGTACACTACTCTGGCTACAGACAAGGGCATCGACATGCCAGGGTGCCCTGTCCCTTCCATCATGGCCGATGGGGAAGGAAGTATTCACATATCATTGAAGTAAGTCATGCAAAATGACAAAACTTGGAAAATATCAACCTTATGGTGGTCGGATATGAACTTGAAACCTTGAGGGGGTGGGTAATTGAAGGTACCCATCAAATATGGGCACAAACCAACCCCTATGTTGACTATGTCCGGTTGGGGATTATCAATCATCAGGACCACGGATACCCCCAATGAAGGGTCAGGTCTGGAGAAGGATAATTGATCAATGGTCATGATCCGGCCCTCGTGTGGAAACAACAAGACCCAAAAAACTGTATAAACCATTTCTTTCATAGCATAATTCCAACTCCCACCTATCAAGAGATTGTAGTTGAGGGATGCGTCGACTACTTCTACCTCAACACACACGGTCTTCCCTCCTAGCTGCATGGGGAAAGAGGGAATCATGCCATTTGGTCAAAATGAATGATCATCGAAAGCAGTGAGAAGAGTAGGTGACAGAGACAAAACAGGTTGGCCATTGGCCTTCCAACATGCCAGCAACATGACACATGTCGAGGTGCCCTCATCAACCATCGTGCGGAAAATGTTCCGAGTAAAAGTTTTTGTGGGGTAAGCCACTACCTTATTAAATGCTACGTGGTAAGGAAGAAGAGGTTTTAATTTGGTTGTATCTAACATGATTGTACTCGATAAAAAGTCTTGGTAGATCCTAAAGTAGCTAACAAATCTTTCCTCTGGGAAGGGCAGCTCTAGAGGACCTCCAAACTGGACATCGCACAAGGCGTTTGAGACAAATCCTCCACCACATAATAGTTCTAGGCAGCCCTTGTGTTTGGGTTGTGAGAATATTTCTTGAACGCACCTTTTGGGATGCATGTCATTGTTTTGCCCAAAGTCTTCTCGATCTGGAGAGGAAGATGTGGGATTTCAGCTTCTTTTCCCTTCTCAGAAGTGCTTGGTTTATTGTATTCATGCACTCTAGTCGATATAAAAGCATCTCCTTTCATCATATACACATTCACGGATGCAGGATTATTCTAAGATGGAGAGGTTCCTAGACTGTACCCTTCTGCACTTGTAGAGGCTTGGGTTAGGTTTTTCCCATGTTGAAATGGATTGGTTAACACGGTAGGTTGTTGCTGTGTCACAAACTTTTGGGCCTCTACAAGCTGAGGACATTGGTGGGTCAGGTGGTCTTCCGTGCACAGGTTGCATGGATACCTTGCCTTCCATTTCTCATTATTTCCCCCACCAACATTATTAGTGGGTTTCTTACCCCCCTTACTCTTCTTTTGTCATTTTTTCTTTCCATCAGGCTGTTGGGTGGCCTTTGGATTTTTCGATTGCACTGTGTGTACATCCGACGTTTGGGTAGGGGGAGAAGCCAAAATAGTAGGTTGGTTGGTTACTATGTGTTGTATAGACAATTGTTCAACGGGATTTGTTTGTGCTGAACCAACAATACCATCGGCATGTGGTCCATCTCTCTGTTTGGTTTTATCAAGTATTGAGTGTGGTGCATCTGGCAAGATCTCGTATAATAAACCGAACTGAGAGTAGATTAGCTCAAGCTGTTGAGCTCTCATGATAGCAGCTTCTTTGGAAAACACTCCCAATGTCGTGACGTCTTTGGATAACTATGGGACCAAAGACTTAAGGAACCACTTTAGCATGAATGATGGTGAGATTGACACCTTAATTAAACTCTTTCGATGTCTCCATTCTCGGATGTGATCAAAGATATGGTCCACTTTTGTCTGTTCAAAATTGGCCAGCAATTTTGTGCCAGCGTCGTATCACATAGGTAATTGGAAATGGTTTAGGATATCCATTGCCAATTCACCGAAGGAAGAGTATCTTGAGCGGTCGAGCTCAATGTACCATTTTGTGGCACTCCCAATGAGAGTACGTTGAAACAATTGCAACTGTACGGAGTCGTCTTTCAATGAGTTAGATGAGCACCAAATATGGAAGGTGGTCACATGATCTCCTAGATCTTCATTAAGCTTGGCCTCGAACTTTGGTATGTCTAAAGGAAACTTCGTTAGCATAGGGGGCCAATGTGGATTGTGATAGATAGGGTCATTCAACAACCTTGTCAAGTCTGGGAAATGCAAGGTTTCCAGGAAAGGTAGTTTGGGTTGTTGGTGATAACCATGGAAAAAGGGACTTGGAGTTTGACTGGCACCAGGTTGCCAGGAAAAGTTTGGCTTCTAGCTTGGGTTCTGGTAAAAACCATGGCCATGACCAGCGTATGGATTCTTTGTGTGAGGAGAAATCATCGCCTAATTCCCAAAATATGGCATAGATGGTTGGGCGTGCATTACATTCAAAGGACTTTGGGAAGGGTTGCCCCATGCCGATCCCATGGGCATAAGGATAGCACCCTATCCTGGGTTCCATTGGTTGTGAAAAGAATTGCCCCAGATCGGCATTCCTAACAAGGGAATGGATCCTTGCCAAGAATTTCAAGGTCTTGCTGCGGAAGAAGTTCCTGGGTTTGCCCACTTTGCAGGAATAGTACCCTACATAGGAATAGATTGTCCGTAATTGGGGTTGCCCCCAGTCGGGAAAAAAACTAATGAGAAAGCATTGTTACCAAATGCACCAAAGAAATAAAATGTTTTTGAACCTACCGGCATATTATGAGAAGGGATTCCTTGATTCCCTGCTCCAAATAATCTATGGTGTGTGGGTGGCTCGGTGGATTGTTGGTGGGTAACACCGAGCAAAGGGGATGAAGGAGGTACATGACCTCCCCCATAAGGGAAAGCATTAAAAGGAGATGAAGTTCCCCCCATGTTTCCTTGCAGAGGAGTGTTAGAGATCCCTGCCCCCAGATCTAATGTCTATAAAGTGGAGTAGGAAAGTACAGGACTTGTACCTGAGCTAGGCATCTCGTATGAGAACGGAGGGTCTGTCGCACTCAGTGTGAAAAGGGTAGTGGTCGCTTCCATAGAAGGGATTGGAACACTTCTCGAGGTAGAGGTGGTCAATACCATGGTGGCTTGGACTGGTGATGGTGGATTAGGAGGTGGATTATCTGCAGTGGTGAAAACTGTAGTGGGAATTGAAGAATTCCCAGAAGAAGTGGCAACATTTGTTTCCATTGTTGTGTGCGACATTGTCTGGCACTCGTAAGGGTGAATATGTACGATGATGGGTGTCAAAATATCAGTGGTTGGAGTTTCATATGGACCAAGAGATTTTTATCCAAGGTCTAAAAAGGTCATTTCCTTCGGATGTTGTTTGGGTACAGTTTCCTGTGACCTAGTCACTTCAAAAGACCCTTGTTGGTCTAGCTTTCGCCTTAGTGGTGGCGGAGGTGGCTCCAATGTAACTGGTGATAGGCCCAAAAGAATTCGTGACCCGTGGAGATCGTGATCCTCCACT
This sequence comes from Picea engelmannii, assembly GCA_009831015.1. Taxonomy (NCBI): domain Eukaryota; kingdom Viridiplantae; phylum Streptophyta; class Pinopsida; order Pinales; family Pinaceae; genus Picea; species Picea engelmannii. The sequence continues at coordinate 740,030 of ML780886.1, read as the reverse complement.
ATGTGAGAATATCAAAGACACACTAGGGATTTCTATTCGTTCAAAAAACAACACACACTAAAAAGGTCCCTCCAAGATAAAACAAGCAAACACTAAACTAGTTGGAAGAACAATTACAACAACCAACACTAGAGAAACTTACCAGTGCAAGTGCAACTCCAACATGGAAGTACCCTCTGAGTATACTCTGCAAAGCATGGCCTGATGTCTATCCTAGGTACCGTGGTATAACCTGATAGTCACCTCCGTATGTCTCTAAAACGATAGGTAACTAGGTTTCCATCGCATGAACAATCACCAGGAGGGTACAGTTGAAAGTCAGGTAGACCACAATGAGTAGGGTATCGAGCCTAAAACCTATAAAGGGTATCAAAGGAAAGTGGTTCGGAAGACAACTGAGGACCTCGAATGGATTTGAGACCCACGAAGCTCCGTGGAAAATGAAATCGATGGAATCCCAAGACAAGCCCTCTATATGTGTTATCCACTATGATTGGTCCAACTTTGGAGGGGTTATCTCCGCTACCTTTCTGCATGTGACCTCATGTTTAGCCCTTGTGTTAGAGGGGGGTCCTAGATAACTTTCACGATACTGTACTTTGACACTCCCCAACTCATACTCCAATGTTTGATTTAATGGCCTTGAAGAGTTTCCTCTCCAACCTAATTCAAGGTCCTAACCCTAAACTAGTTGGTTGACCCTACAAACATAAAAAGTCTAGTGAATTTTAGATTTAGCATTAATTTTTATGGCTTGTCTTAAGTCAAAGGTTATGAAAGTGAAACTAGTGATGTTTGAAAGACGAAAGAAAAATAAACAGAAAGCTGGAAACAAAATAACTTCTCTTGACTCAAATCTTAAACAACTTTTCAAACTAAAAATTTTCTAATATCTTTGAACAACAAACTCAAAGCAGGATTTCCCTCGACTACGAGCTACTTATGATATAAGTAAACTATCAAGAACTTATGAAAGCAAAGACTTTTCCTAGTTACTAATGCAAGCCAACACTATTTAACCAAAGAAAGAAATAATTTTTTTTTTTTATTTGAATGCTAACAAAGAAAAAAGGCAAATATCAACAAGTAAAAACCAAGAAAACTTTTGGCCTAAGCACAGATCGTAAAGAGTCACTTGAAGAAAAACACACAAGAAAATTAAAACTGGACTCTCACCCTTGTCCAAAAACCCTATAAAAATAAAATTTTGAGGAAAAATTTCTTAATGAAAAAGAAATCTATTGCTGTGATCAAACCTAAGTTACTGACTACTATGACAGAGACCCAAAAACTTGAGAGGTATAACTCTTTTCAAAGGAAAGGATGACTGCCTCACCTTAAACAAAAAATTTCTCCATAGGCACGTTGTTGATAGTTCAACAGCAAGCGTGTGCACGTGAGATTTGTAAAGTCAGGGCGTGTGTACACACGTGTTGGCCTTATACAAGTTGCATGTATCTCTGAAACTCTAAGACAAATGAAAGGCCAAGTAATCCATCCCAGGCTGAGACTATTGGTACTGAGAACCAGGATCTTTTGAAGACTCAGACAGTTAATTTAACAAAAAAAAGAAAACCATTCAAGGAAAACTTCATAGAACAAACCAATCTGAGGTGAAACCTATGTTATAGACTACAAACAACCAATACTAGAAAGAGTTCCAGAAAACCCCTGAGAAGGATTGTTTCTAATAGGGGAGAGGATGACTGCCTCTCTAAAAGAATTTTTCTGGAATCACACATGCGACTAACAATTCCTCAGCTAGCATGTACACACGATCTATGGGAAGGTAGGGCCTGGGTACACGCATGCAGACATTATACAGGCTGCATGTACCTTTGTGGGTCTCGAAAAAAAAAATGTAGTCAAGCACAGAAATAGAGATAACTGGTATGGAAGACCATAATCTTTGTTAGTTTATACCTTTGTAGAAACTTTGAAAACAAGAAATGAAACGAGTTCTTAAACATACCCAAGAAAAAACATTCCCAGAAACCCTAGAGATCCCCAGTATGGTCGCCAATTCTATTGTGGGTGGGAAATCCCTCCTACGAACTAGCACTAAGGCTTTTATCATGCATGCAGAAATGACCTAAAGAGTCTTACTTCTTACCATCATCCCATGCCTAAACCCCATTAATCATATGTAAATACAAGGCTCGAGAGATTAAGTTGATGTACCTTATTTTTTGTGTTTGATGTCGATCCCTTTTCGTGCTTGGTCGTTCTTTGATTGCAACTCTCCTCCTGATGCTGACCTGCATTCACTAAAGATAAACAAAGAACTCCACATGCATTTGATCTATGAAGTAATGGGTTAGAGATTTAATCAATCATACAATCAATATTCCAATAATGACAATCTCATATGGCGGGACGAGAAAATCAATTCTTATATTAACTTCACAATGATACTTAACAATGATAAAGTCATCCACTGCTCCTTGATCCTAGTCCTAGGATCTTCTTCCACTATCTTCCAACTGCTTTTCTCTATACTTCTCTTTTCACAAGGATGGCTAAAGGTTGGGACAAAGGGAATGCTTAATCGTGTATAGTTTCGTTACTATGATTCTCCTCCTTTCAAATGGGACCCCTAAACCTTCTTTTAAAGGCAAAAAGAAGCTAGGTATTTGGTCGAGTGACTGGCCATGCATGGCTGAAAGGTTTAGTTAACTTACCCAAAGTTGTGTGTTCCGTTTGTAACTTTCCTTTTTCCGTGCTTTTGTAGGTACACATGGGCTACCTTGGATCAGATAGCGTGTACATGCGGGCTACCTTGGGTCAGCTAGCATGTACATGCATGCAGTGATGGAGCAGGGCACATGGGCCTTTATAAAAGGGGATTTTTAAGAAGAGTTGTTCAACAGTGTTTTGACAAAGAAGGAATCTGGGATGGCCTGATGCCAGGTAAGCATGTCTGGTGCAAGTTAGGGTTATAACAAATATTCTTACTCTTCTTATGGAAAACATGATTACGTGACATAGTAATGGTTGATTTATTATCATAGAAAATATGAATTGGTTCTTGTTGTTCATGGAAAAACTCAGTCATAATCCTTCCCATCGACACAATCTGACATGTTGTTTTTTCCACTGCAACATACTTTGCCTCAACAAAAGATAAATTCATAATGGGCCACTTCTTTGATTCCCACGTTACTGCTCTTGATTGATGTCGTGGACCCCCCTACCTCAACAAGTTCCACACAACCTCCCGGTCTTAGGATCCTTCTAAGCCTTTCCCTAAGTCAGATTGACTCTTCGATTTCCCCACAGGTAATATCTCATACACACAAGGGTGTATCCATAGGTCCTTATGAGTTATACTTGTGTGATCAAACACAAGGTGCTAACTCTACCCACCTGATCAACAAATATGATCGGGACTTTTTATGAAAAGGAATTTCGGATTTCGTGACTTCACGAATCCTGATGTAAATTCCTTGACTCTTCAACCTCCAAAATCTGAAATGTCAATGAAGGTTGACTCCTTCAATGCGTTGAACATACGCCACTTGTTTCCCACTAATTTTGGCTTTTTGGGACTTGAGCGAACAACCAACAATCGTTCCTGTTCCCTTATGATTCCCCAAATTCTGAAATTTCTCCTTTGGCAAGATCGTCGACCTTTCGGGATTTTCATCGACTCTCAACCTTTAGGGAGTTTCTCAGAACCTTGACCACTCCTTTGACTTCCGCCGCATGTACCCTCTAACTGATACTTGGGACCCACCTTTCATCGTTTCTCTCTTAAAGATTTCGGGAGTTGTGTTGACCATGAAACTCTACCTCCTTAGTCCCGAAACCCCGAAAACCAATTGGGGCCCAATGACTATTGTCCCTCAATGATGCAGGAGCATCGTCAGTAGCAAGCAAGCGTGGAGGTAGAAGACAGCTGGGATGAACTCCATCACATTTTGGCACATGTCAAAAATGTTTTGAATTTTTTTTGAAAGTTTGGATGTGCAAACATTAATGAAATAGTTAAGAATGCGTACTTCCATATTGTAAATAGATCTATAGAGATCTGCTCTCCTCTATAGGATGTAGGGGCACTTATACCATTTAATGAAAGTAGGTAGATTTAAATTCTATATTAGACAGTTTTAGGAGCTCGAGGGAAAATGACTATAGACACCCTCATATTTGTATCTTTGTATCATATTGAATCAATCAAAGATGGTAGGATTCGGCACATTAGCATAGAGGAGAAATAGAGTATAGCAGAGAAGAATCTATGTACAAAATTTCTGAGATTCATATATGAAGCTTTGATTTAGACTCATGGTGTTCTAAATCTTTCTATGTATACATGTTGAATACTATGCTTATGGTTATTTTATTCTCTCTGTCATTCATTTGTTATTATGCTGTCTGTGTATGTATGATTTCATGTTAAGTGTTTGATGTCTAAGAGAGAGTAAGGGAATGAGTTTCAATTGTTTCTCTTCTTGAGAAAAAGTACATGCAAGGAGTGCATTGACAGAATTCAGAGTTCATATCTAAAATCTCAGGAGGGATACCATTGTTCTCATTTCAACCAAAGTGCAAGACAAGCAGAGAAGCTGTGAAAGGTGTGCACAAGCTAGTTGAGACCTTAGAACTTATAAACTAAGGTTGAGAAATTGAAGGATTGATGTTGCAGAGTTTCACAGAGTTAAGAGATTCAAATATTCAGGAATATTTGAAGAAGTGTTGCAAGGAGTGCGTGCAAAAGTCTTATGAAATCTTGAAGTCGCAAGGAAGCTCAGGAGGGGTAGTGTTTTCAAAAACATTTGAAGAAAGTTTCAGGAAGATTTATCCCTTCAAAGTATTCAAGGAGGAGATTGAACAGTCGGAATTCTCCGAGGAGAACTCCCGAAATAGTGGGGACCGTAGGATCCAGGAAAGTTGCATGGGAGTTAAATGTTGGATCGATCTATCCTTTGGAAGGTAGAGTCAACGTGGACCATCGATCGTGATCTATTCAGGACGTCATATCATTTCGGGAATTTCAGAGTTCGGAGTTTCGAAAGTCCTGAGGACGGGTGATCGGGACTCAGTAGGGAGGAAAGTGCGAAATCAGTGCCCGCAACAGAGTATTTGTCGGCAAATCGGGGTTTGGGAATTCGGGGCTCATGATGAAATAAGTTTAGGGTCGAGAGTTTTAAACTCCCATTAACCGGAAGATCAAAAATAAAGAAGTTGTGGAAGGGTGGTTCAAGTTCCGAAAATCGAAAAAGGTGACAGGTGGCAGGAGTCCAGGACAAGAGTATAGTACAGCTCGAGGAGACAATTAGAAAGCCAGGAACCCTCGTGACAGGACTCACAAAATCCAAAGAAGGTGGACCATTTTGACAATTCATAAATTCGGGTTCTGGAAGGCATAGGAGACAGAGAGTTTGAGAACAAGCCTTACAAACTCCAGATATGCAAAATCATGTTAATCGTTGGATCAAGGGGAAGAACCACAACCGTTGATTTTCCTTGGAAGTGGAACATTAGTGTTTTTGGATTTGGCATACCGGAAATCCTATTGACAAAGGGACGATACATAGTGCCAAAAAAAATCCCACAATCGCAAAGTGTAGTAGGGCTGAGGGTGGACTTTAAAGATTTCGGTAATTTGGGTTTTGGGACCCTGGGAGTCGAGAGGTAGAGTTGCACGTCATCGCAACTCCCAAAATTGCGAAGAGAGAAAATACAAAATTAGTGGCAAGGTGAGTCGAGACTTTGGTATTTCAGGATTCAGAGGTTGAAGGGGCAAGGCGCTGAACAACAGGATTTGTGAAATCACGAAATCCGGTATCTCGAAAAGAAAAGGGAAAAAGTCCCAATGACAGTTGGGGTTTGATCATGGGGTTCATGCCAGTGAATGATCATGCCGACATAACTCAAGAGGGCCTGTGAATTATACTCAAAGAGAGTGAGTGAATAATTTCCTGAGAGGAAAGAAAAGAGTCAGTTGGATTCTAAGGGCCGATGTTGAGAATATCATGTGCAGACCTCGACCTGAGGGTTGGGGGTCTGCATCAGTTGTGGTATCAGACCTTAGAAAGATTTATTTTCTTTCTGTAGTAGGGAAAAGAGGAAATTTGTAGCCATGTCGCCGAGAAGAAGAGATAGGCAATCACCTGACCCACCAGAGGAAAGGAAAATTCCAAGAAGAAGAGATAGACAATTACCTGATCTGGCAAGGGAATGAGAGATGCGTGAATTACGTGCTAGGATTCATGCCATGGAAACATCACAGAGGCCCACAATTAACATTGGGGATATCAGCGAATCTGAAAGTGAAAATGAAGCTGGAAATGAGGAAGTTGCAATCGAAGATGATGCGGAATAATTCCTATTCAGGGTTGTTGCAAGGATAGGTGCAAGGGGAAAAATGGAGATTCCCATGTATGAGGGAAACCTGGATGTTGAGGAGCTTCTATACTGGATTAGAGCTCTAGATAAATATTTTGACTATGAATATGTCGAGGAAGACAAGAAGGTCAAACATGTTGTCACAAGACTTAAAGGGCATGCAACATTATGGTGGGATGAACTGTGGGCTGACGAACGCTGCAAAGGTAAGCAAAAAATCAAGAGTTGGCATAGAATGGTTGCGAACATGAAGGAAAAATTCATACCCAAGGATTATCAAATTACTCTGTTTCGGAGGATGCATAACTTGAGATAGAAATTGATGACAATGAAAGAATACACTGAAGAGTTCTACAAGATAAACATCAGAGCAGGTCATCGAGAAAGTGATGATGAGAAGGTTGTCAGGTACATGAATGGTCTGGGATACGACATTTAGGATGAGATGATCATGATGACCATATGAATGGTGGAAGATGCTTATCAGATGGCTCTGAAAGATTAAGAAAAGTTGAGATGAAAGCAGGGTCAAAGAGGTCGAGGCAAAAGTCAAACCAAAGGCAAAACAATTGCCCAAGATAGGAATCAGAAACCTAAACAAGAGTGGAAGAAACCTCAAACTCAAACTGGGAGAGGTGGAAGCTCATAGAGAGGACAACATGCTGATAGAATTTATTTTCCTTGAACCAGAGGAAGAGGAAGAGGCATAGGTGGAAAAATAAAATGCTTTACCTGTGGAAAAAATGGACACAAATCTTATGAATGCCTAGATAAGAAGAAAGAAGGAGGTGAAATTCACATTTTCGAAGCTCAAGGACAAGATGTTGAGGTAGATTATGCTGAGGGTGGAAGATCACTGATGATGAGAAAATTTCCCTTAACACCAGAGAAGGAGGAGGAGAACCCAGCCCAAAGGAACAAACTTTTTCAGAATTCTTGCAAGACCAAAGAGAGGGTATGCAAAGTCATCGTGGACAGTGGTAGCACAGACAATCTTGTTTCTACAGAGATAGTAGAAAAGCTGGAGCTTGAGACTATTGAACATCCAAGCCCATATATATTTCCGTGGCTACAAAAAGGACATCAGGTAAATGTCACTAAACAATGTTTAGTAGAATTTAAAATAGGAGGGTATAAGGATGAAATATTATGTGATGTCATTCCCATGGATGTTTGTCATCTATTGTTTGGTAGACCATGGAAATATGACATGAATGTGATTCATGATGGGAGAAAGAACACATACACCCTGGAGAAGAATGGGAGAACTCACATGTTGTTGTCAATTAAGGATAAACAAGTGAAACCAGAGGTAAGCAACACTGTACTTCTCATGAGTGGGAAGGAACTTCTTAAGGAGGTTAAGAAGAAGGAAGATACACAATTCATTGTGGTTAGGAAGCCTAGAATTGTTTTAACCAGTACAAGAATGGATGATTTACCAGAGGAAATCCAGAAGTTGTTGGAAGAATTTGCTGATATAGTAGTGGATGAACTACCTCGTTCGTTGCCGCCGATCAGAAGTATAAGTTATCACATTGATCTTATACTTGGATCTAGTTTACCAAACAAAGCAATGTACAGGTTGACGTCGTAGGAGAATGAAGAGCTCAAGAGACAGTTCCAATACTTAATGGACAAAGGATTCGTTAGAGAGATCTTGAGCCCATGCATTGTTCCAATAGTGCTCAGCCCAAAGAAAGATGGAGGCTAGAGGATGTGTACATACTTGAGGGAAATCAACAAGATTACCATCATATATAGACTTCCTTTGCCAAGGATGGATGATTTGATGGATTGCTTGAGTGGAGCAATTTTTTTTTCAAATATTGATTTGAAGAGCGGATGTCATCAAATTCGCATGAGAGAAGGTGATGAATGGAAGACAGCCTTCAAGACAAATGAAGGGCTATATGAATGGCTTGTTATGCCATTTGGCTTAACAATTGCACCTAGTACTTTCATGAGGTTGATGAATGAAGTCTTGAAGGAGTTTATAGGAAAGTTTGTCATTGTATATCTTGATGATATACTGATTTTCAGTAGAACAGAAACAGAGCACTTGAAGCATTTGGATACAATGATGAAAAGATTACAACAAGAGAAGTTGTTGATAAATATGAAGAAATCATCATTCATGAGGACATAGCTCATTTATTTGGGGTTTTTTATCTCTGCAGATAAGTTGAAAATGGATCCAGATAAAGTGGAGGTGATTAAGAATTGGCCATCGCTGAAGAGTATATTTGAAGTTAGAAGATTTCATGGACTGGATAGTTTCTACAGGAAATTTATCAAAAATTTCAGTGGAATTAGCACACCAATGATGGACACGATGAAGAAAGGACATAAATCTTTTCACTAGACACAAGAAGCAGAGAAAAGTTTCAATCTATTGAAAAGGAAGATTACTGAACAACCAATTTTGGTGTTGCCAGATTTCAACAAAACGTTTCAGGTCAAGTGTGATGCAAGAGGATTTGCAATTCAAGCGATCTTGAGCCAAGACGATAGGTCGGTCGCATACTTCAGTGAGAAACTGAATGAAGCAAAAATTAAATATTCAACATATAACAAGGAATTATATGCAGTTATATAAGTGTTGAAGAAGTGGAGGCACTATTTGGTTCGTAAAGAGTTTGTTTTGTACAATGATAATCATGCTTTACAATTCGTGACTCAACAGGAGAAGTTGAACCAAAGACATGTTAAATGGGTTGAATACATGCAGAATTTTACTTTTGTAATTAAACATATTTCTGGAACTGCTAACAAATTTGTTGATGCTTTGTGCAGGAAATGTTTGCTTATCCAGGAATTCAGAGTCAAAACATTGGGTTTTGAGAACCTTAAGGACATGTACAGAGATGACCAAGATTTCAAAGAGGCGTATGAGGCGTCTGAGAATACAATTCTCAGGGACAGAAGCCAGTGGACTAAATATATGATCCAGGATGGATTATTATTCAGAGGCAATCAATTATGTATTCCAAAATGCTCCATGAGGGAGAATCTGTTGAAAGAAAAACACAGTGGAGGATTAGTCAGACATTTTGGTCATGACAAAACGCTCTCAAAATTAAATGGGTCATATTTTTGGCTAGGGATGAGGACCGATGTCAAAATATTTGTGGACAGATGTGGAATTTGTCATCACACGAAGGGAAAAAGGAAGAACACAGGGTTATACCAGCCGTTACCCATACCTGAGAGGCTGTGGGATGCAGTGAGCATGGATTTTATATTGGGGCTTCAAAGGACACAAAGAGGATTTGATTCGATCTTTGTAGTGGTAGATAGATTTTTAAAGATGGCACATTTCATACCATGTCAAAAAACCAGCAACGCAACTCATATTGCGAACCTATTTTTCAAGGAAGTTGTCAGACTTCACGGCTTACCCGGAAGTATAGTTTCAGATTGAGACACCAAGTTCATAGGACATTTTTGAGGGACTTTATGGAAGAAGCTGGGGAAAAATATGTCTTTTAGCTCAGCTTATCATCCTCAGATGGATGGATAGACTGAAGTTGTAAACAAGAGCTTTGGATATTTTCTAAGGAGCCTAGTGATTGAACACCATAGTCAGTGGGATCACATTCTACCACAGGTGGAATTTTCTTACAATGATTCACACAATAGAAGCACAAGGTGGAGTCCATTTCAGATTATTTATGGAATGCAGCCAAGAGGAGTTTCTGAATTGAAAGGTTCAGAACATAATGAAACTAGAAGTGCTAGTGCAGAGGATTTTTTAGAAGCAATGAAGGAACTTCATAGCCAAGTGAAGGAACGTTTGCAAAATTCGAATCAAGAGTACAAGCACAGAGCAGATCAACACAGGTGAGAGCTTCAGTTTGAAGTTGGCTATTTGATTCTTGCACATCTGAGAAAGGAAAGGTTCCCAAGGGGAACATATAACAAACTAAAAATGAAGAAGATTGGACCATGCAAGGTCGTGAAGAAATTTGGGGCAAATGCATATGAGATTGAATTACTCAATGGGATCAGAATTTCACCGATATTCAACATCTCGGATTTGTACCCTTATAGAGCTGAAGGAGACAATGAACAGACAGAGGTTCAGTGGACTAAACAAATGCATGTAGCTTAAAATCCACAGATGGAAAGTATACATGAAAAAATAGTCAGCATGAGGACCAGGAGAAAAGAGTATTTTGAATACTTGATCAAATGGAAGGGACATCCAGTTGAATATGCCAACTGGGAGAATGAAGCAAAAATTCAGAAGCATGGATAGACCATGCAAGAGCTCATGAACAGGAGTCCATGAAAATTTTCAAGGGAGGGCATATGATGCAGGAGCATCGTCAGCAACAAGCAAGTGTGGAGGTGGAAGACAGCTCGGATGAACGCCATCACATTTTGGCACATGTCAAAAATGTTTTTAAATGTTTTTGAAAGTTTGGATGTGCAGACATTAATGAAATAGTTAAGAAGGCGTACTTCCATATTGTAAACTGATCTTGAGTGAGCTGCTCTCCTCTGTAGGATGTAGGGGCATTTATGCCAGTTAATGAAAGTAGGTAGATTTAAATTCTAGATTAAACAGTTTTAGGAGCTGGAGGGAAAATGACTATAGACACCCTCATGTTTGTATCTTTGTATCAGATTGAATCAATCAGAGATGGTAGGATTAAGCACATTATCATAGAGGAGAAACAGAGAGTAGCAAAGAAGAATCCATGTACAGAAGTTTTGAGATTAATATATGAAGCTTTGATTTAGACTCATGGTGTTCTAAAGCTTTCTATGTATACATGTTGAATGCTATGCTTATGGTTATTTTATTCTCTCTATCATGCATTTGTTATTATGTTGTGTGTGTGTGCATGATTTCATGTTAAGTGTTTGAAGTCTGAGAGAGATTAAGGGAATGAGTTTCAATTGTTTCTCTTCTTGAGAAAAAATTCCTGCAAGGAGTGCAGTGAAGCGTCTGCAAGGAGTGTGTTGAAAGAATTCAGAGTTCATCTTTGAAAGCTTAGGAGGGATACCATTGTTCTCATTTAAATCGAAGTGCAAGACAAGCATAGAAGTTGCGCAAGGTGTGTGCAGGCTGGTTGAGACCTTAGAACTTATAAACTAAGGTTGAGAGATTGAAGGATTGTTGTTGCAGAGTTGCACAGAGTCAAGAGATTAAAATATTCAGGAATATTTGAAGAAGTGTCACAAGGAGTGCATGCAGAAGTCTTATGAATACTCGAAGTTGCAAGGAAGCTCAGGAGGAGTAGTGTTTTTGAAAACATTCGAAGAAATTTTTAGGAAGATTGATCCCTTCGAAGTATTCAAGGAGGAGATTGAACGGTTGGAATTCTCTAAGGAGAACTCCTGAAATAGTGGGGACCATAGGATCCAGGAAAGTTGCAGGGGAGTTAAGTGTTGGATCGATCTATCCTGCTGAAGGCAGAGTCAACGAGGACTGTCGATCATGACCTATTCAGGCCGTCAAATCATTTCAGGAATTTCAGAGTTCAAAGTTTCGGAAGTCCTAAGGATGGGTGATCGGGACTTAGTAGGGAGGAAGGTCTAAAATCAGTGGTCGTGATAGAGTACTTGTTAGCAAATCGAGGTTTGAGAATTCAGGGGTCATGATGACATAAGGTTAGGGTCGATAGTTTTAAACTCCTGATACCCGGAAGCCCAAACATAGAGGAAGTTGTCGAAGGGTGGCTCAAGTTCTGAAAATCGGAAAAGGTGATAGGTGGAAAGAGTCCATGACAGGAGTATAGTACAGCTCGAGGGGACAGTTGGAAAGCTAGGAAACCTCGCGATAGGACTCGAGAAATACAAAGAAGGGAGACCATTTCGTCAATTTGGAAATTCGAGTTCTGGAAGGTATAGGAGATAGAGAGTTTGAGAACAAGCCTTACGAACTCCTGGTACGTGAAATCACGCTAATAGTTGGATCAAGGGGAACAACCACAATTGTTGATTTTCGTTGGAAGTGAAACATTAGTGTTTCAATGTTTCAGGATTCAGCATACTAGGAATCCTATTGACAAAGGGACGAGACATAGTGCCAAGAAAAATCCCGTAGTCACGAAGTGTAGTAGGGATAAGGGTGGACTTTCAGTATTTTGGTAATTCAGGTTTCGGGACCCTGGGAGTCGAGAGGTAGAGTTGCACGTCATCGCAACTCCAGAAATCGTGAAGAGAGGAAAGCCAAAATTAGTGGCAAGGTGATTCAATATTTTGGTATTTTGGGATTCAAAGGTTTAAGGGGAAAGACGCTCAACAATGGGATTTGCGAAATCGTGAAATCCAATATCCCGAAAAGAAAAGGGAAAAATGTTGATTAAGGTTGGTTGTCATTAGTGTCAACCCTTGAAGAAAGACCCATAGCACAAAGGTTTGGGTAATGGACCCAATAGTGTTTGATGTAAATATGACTCATTATTTTTTTGTCATGGTTGATAAGAAGTAAATATGGATGAACTCCAAAGTGGTCCCCTTATGGTGAAATCCCTCACGGGAAGACGCTTTGTGGAGTAAGAGAACCCATGCTTAATTGTGGAATAATGAGATGAAGGAAAGTGAATTTTTCTGGGAAAATATCATAGATGGATAGTTCTTGTCATGTCATTTTCGGTGGTATGTGGAACGTCACATAATTATTCATGGTTAGAGAGCTATGGCCATGAGAAGTTGGAGACCCTGGGTTTGGGTAATGGACCCAAGTTTGTTTGATGGGTAATAGTATGATTTATGATATATTTTCAGATAATACTATTCTATATGGATATTACATGTCATGCAATTTCTGGTGGTATGTAGAACGTCACATAACTCCTCACGGTTTGAGAGTTATGTCCTTACGAAGTTGGAGGACCGTCATATGTCATCTAGAAGCCCCAAAAGGTCAAAGTAATCAAAGTGGTTTAAGAGATTTTGAAAGGTAAATAATAAAGTGAAGTGATGAGTGTATTATAATTCAAAGTGAATACAAAATAAATTGTTTCAATAATATTTTTAATTGAGAAATTAGAAGTGGACCCAACCCTAAAATAAGGAAAGTGGGGCCAAGTGACTTAGAAGATGTTTTTAAGGAAGCTACTTGGAGAGTATAAATAAGAGACAAGGCTCTCTCATTTGAAATACACTTGAGCATATTGAATATATATAGGTTTCTGAGGTACACAAATTATATCTAAGACGAAATTCTTAGGAAAGTGAAGAAAAGAAGGCTGAAATGCAAGGAAGGATAAATTCTTTTGATGGTGCTTTCTAAGGTATGTTATTTTCAGGTCATCTCACCATGTTCACTATAACTTTTTTTCTATAATGATTCAGATCCTGAAATTGCTATGAAAGTGAGAAAACATGTCCAGTTATATATAGTTAAACATTCAAATTTTGGGTCATTGTATTTTGGGAGTTACACTATGGAAAATAGGGCTTGTGGCCAGTCCTGAAACTAGTCAAAATCAGGTGTTTCGGGTAAAAACATCATAACGTCTTCATAAAATATCCAAATTTAGTGCGAATAGTTGTGTTGATTAGGGTAAATTCTTTATTATTCTGTGTAATAGTTTTATATCATTTCATCAAATATTTTGTGTGGGGCACGCTCTACAAGGTCACTCTCTAGAATAAGCCAGAATTCATCAAGGTATGTCATTTTTGCTATAAATCCTTTTATGAGAGGTTCCAAGTAGTGCCAATTGGAGGAATGGCATAAAACACACTGAAGAACATTGTATATCAATTTCATATCTTTATACAATACAGGTTCAAAGTTATGATTACTGCAAGTTAGGGTTGTTGACTAATCCAAAACTAGGCATGTGAGACTAAAGAAAAGTTTGATGAAAATGCTAGTCTCTTGTTTTCAAATTTAATGAAGGTTTGCAGGAATGTGATCATATACACTAGGTCTATTACAGAGATACAAATCATATTTGGATGATGAAATTGATGAGGGATTTTGGTTGAGGTACATGTTGAGTACATGGTTGAGACAAGTAGTTGATGAGTTAGCGCACATACATGAGGTGTATAGTTGATGATGTTGGTACATATTGATGAGTCATAGTTGATGAGTAGTTGACACATTATTGGTACGTACTTGTCACAAGGTTGATTCACTTTTTTATGGTACATGTTGATTACAGGCTGGTGCATGGTTGATGCACTTTTTTGTGGTACAAGTTGATTACAGGTTGAGGTATAGGTTGATGCATGGTTCAGATTTATTGGTACAGGTTTACAGTGGTATATATCACAATGATAGTGTGACAGTGGTTCCATCATTCTACTTCTACTTCAGGGTGGCATGACGGGGCAAGGACAAGTGGTTGTAGCCACCTTCCGGTTGTAGCCGGAGAACATTGGGGGTTGTAGCCTCCTTCTGGTTGTAACTAGAGATTTGGGGAGTTGGATCTTCCCTCAAGTTGTAGCCTGAGAAACTAGGGGGTTGGAGCCTCCTTCCAATTGCAGCTAGAAAACAAAGGAAGTAGGTGCTTCCAAGGAATGTAATTCTTCAATACATATAAGAAAAAACATTCTGTGGTTTTCTCCCGATTTGGGTTTCCACGTAAAACATTGGTGTACTGTGTATGTGTGTGATTGTTTATTTATTACTGCTCATTATTGGATAATAATTCTCCATTGATATAACATTTGAATAAAAAGGATTATAATTACGTTATTACTGATTCACCCCCCCTCTCAGTAATCCAACAATTGGTATCAGAGCAGGTTCCTTCAGAAATCAGTTTAACCACTGAAAGGAAGATCATGGAGAGTACCAACTCATATAAAAATGGAATACCACAGTTTGATGGACATAAGTATTTTTTTTGGAGAATAAGGATGAAGTCATATATACAGGCAGAAAGATTTCAAGTTTGGCAATCAATTGTAGATGGATACATAGCACCAGCAGTTCCACCAACAAGTGACAAAGCAGTGAAACTTGGTGAGAATAATTCCAAAGCCATAAATTCACTTTTGAATGGTCTCAGTGATACAGTATTCACCAAAGTTGCACATTGTAAATCTGCTAAAGATATTTGGGACAAGCTTCAAAATATTTATGAAGGAGATTCAAAAGTCAAAACAATAAAGATTCAAACTTACAGAGGCTAGTTCGAACAACTAAAAATGAAGGAAGATTAAGATATCGCAGCCTACTTCTTATGAGTCGATGAAATGGTGAATGCAATCATAGGATTGGGAGAAGAAATCGAAGAATCTGTAATTTTTCAAAAGGTACTAAGATCTCTTCCTATGAGATTCAACCCTAAGATATCAGCACTAGAAGAAAGATTGGATCTAAACTCAATAAGCATGGACGAACTGCATGGAATCTTCACAGCATATGAGATGAGAACTGAACAGAAAATCCATATGTAAAAGAAGCAGCCTTCAAAGCATCCAAAAGATCAAAGAAAAAGAAAAAGGAACAAGAAGAATATAGCAGCAGCAGTGACGTCTCGGAAGATGATGAAGAAGTGGCCAACTTCATCAAAAGACTGAACAAGGGAACCAATGGTAGGTACAGAGGTAAGCTTCCTTTAATTTATTTTAATTGTGATGGTATTGGTCATTTTGATAACAAATGTCCTCATAAGAAAAAGAGAAATGATGAAGGTTACTTAAAAGACATGCAAACATATAAAGGTAAAAGAACTACAAAGAAATTTTTCAAGAAAAACTTTTGCACCAAAGAAGACATCTCATCATCAGATGAAGATGAAGTTAGTGACAGTGAAACAGGGAGAGTTCTATTCATGGAAGTAGAAGACTCTAATAAAGAAGACTCCGAAGAAGAATATGAAGAATAATATGAAGAAGCATATGAAGAAGAAATTGAAGAGGTAGAAGTTGAATTCCGAGAAGAATTAATGAGTGCCATAGAAGTTATCATAAGAGAAAAGAAGAAAAACAAGAAACTACAAGCAGAACTAGATAAGAAAAAAGACACTCAAGAGCTAGAACAAATGATTACAAAATTGAAGGTTCAAATAGAAGAAGATAAAAGAATTGAAGAAGCACTCAAAGAACATCTAGAAGGAAAGGACGAGATCATTGGAAACCTAGATGCAGAGATTGTCACACTAAGAAAGGATATTCAAAAGAAAAATATGTAGAATAGCTCAAAAGTTTTGAATGACATTACTAGCAGTCAAAAATCTTATCTTGACAAGTACAGACTTATATACAGTCAAACAGAAAAGGGATCAAGCTCCAAAACAACAGAGCAAGAAATAAATCCAAAAATTTATGAAGAAACAATCAAAGGGGATAAAAAGATATACAAGGAAGATTACAGGGACACTCCTCCACCGAGAAGATTCAGATTTCAGAATCAACAACAGATAGACAAGCCTCAAGAAAAAGAAGGATTCATAAGAGAACCTCCTTTCATAAGATCTTCAACTACCAGGTATCAAGCTATATTTTTTGGTTTATGTTATGCTTGTAATAATTTTGGACATAAATCTATAAATTGTAGAGCTAACAATAGGAACAATAACTACTTTGAGAGCCATACACAAAGGGGTTTTTCAGGAAGAGCTAGTGAAACACAGAGAAGAAGTTACAACAAGATTGAATCCTTGAGCACTGAAGTCGAATGTTACAAGTGTAACAATTTTGGACACGTGGCCAAAAATTGCAGAATGACAGTCCCTCCTAAAGAACCTCAACAAAGTCACAAACAAGAATCTCAGAAAATGACATGGATAAAAAAGCAAGATCAATATAGCAATGAAGAATGCACAGTGGCTCTACAAGCTAAACATAAGAAACGTGGTTGGTATGTTGACAGTGGATGTTCAAAACACATGACAGGTGATAGAGAGAAGTTTCTTACATTACGAGAGGAAAGATATGGATCAGTCTCCTTTGGAAATGATGATTCATCCAAAATCATTGGAAAAGGCATAGTCCAAATTGGGAACAAGAATGAAAAGGTAGAAAATGTTCTAATAGTAGAAGATATGAAACATAATCTTTTAAGTGTGAGTCAAATGTGTGACCAAGGTCATAAAGTTACTTTCAATTCACAAAAGTGTGAGATAATAAAAGAAGGTTCGGGGAAATTGGTCGCTACAACTGCAAGAACTTCAAGGAACATGTATGTGTTAAGCGAAATTGGAAATGAAAAGTGTTGTCAAGGAAAGGAAGATGAAATTTGGCTATGGCACAGAAGAATGGGTAACATGCATATTGATAACCTTGTCAAAGTCAACAAAAGAGAAGCAGTCAGAGAAATGCCCCAGATCACGAAACCAACCAACAATTTATGCAAGCATTGGCAACAAGGAAAGCAAACAAACACTAGGTTCAAATCAAAGGAATATTCAACAACAAAACCACTGGAAATTGTGCATACTGATCTAGTTGGACCAAATACAACAAAAGGATTAAAAGGTGAGAGATACTTTATGTTATTAGTTGATGATTATACAAGAATGACTGCAGTTTGCTTTCTCAAGAACAAATCAAAAGCTTTTGAAAATTTCAAGATCTACAAGGAAATGGTTGAAAATGAGATGGATTCAAGAATCAAATGCTTAAGATCGGATAATGGGGGAGATTTCACCTCAAAGGAATTTATGGACTACTACAACAATCATGGAATAAAAAGGAAATTCTTCGTCGCTAGGACACCTCAACAAAATGGAGTTGTTGAAAGAAAGAATAGGATAGTACAAGAAATGGCTTGAACAATGATAATGGATTCAAAGTTGATAGATATTTTTTGGACACAGGCAGTGCATACAATAGTTCACATTCAAAATAGAGTAATTCTCAGAAACAACATTGATAAAACTCCATACGAGCTATGGAAAGGAAGACCAACAAATGTGAAGCACTTCAGATTTTTTGGAAGCAAATGCTACATCAAAAGAGAAGATCGAAGAATGAGAAAGTTTGACTCTCGTGTGGAAAAAGGAATACTTGTTGGTTACTCAAGTACAAGGAAAGCATACAAGTGTTACAATCTAATATTAAACAAAGTTGTGGAAAGCATCAACATAACAATTGATGAAACAAGCAGACTAGAATCAAAGAAAGAAGAAAACAAATCAATGGAACAACTTTTTGAAGAAGAAGATGAAAAAGAAGAAGAAGAGGAAGATGAAGATGAATGGAATCCGACATAATTAGAAGAGCAAGTTCAACAAGTATCACCAAAGACACCTACCAAACGAGTACAAAAGAATCATCCTTCAGATCAGATTATTGGAAACAAAGATGCAGGAGTTGAGACCAGAAGAAAAATCCAGGGATGATTTTAGGGGCTAATTTTCGCTCATGGGCTAATTTTCCATGGTTTTTCCAAAAACGAGATTCGCTATTTTAAAAGTAATTCGCCCAAATTCTATAGGATAAAATTATTTTACCTTAAAAATCGCCAAAATTTTATAAAAACTATATAAAATCTTTAGAAATTTGAATATTTTTACAAAAATATCGCCAATCATCTATAGTTGGCATATGAAGGATTAGTAAGATTCGCCAAGGTTTCTACATTTTAAAATAAATTTCCATCCTTAAAATCATCCCTGGAAAAATCCATTCACCAAAACAAACACACCTAGCACTCTTATCTACAATTGAACCAAACTATTTTGAAGAAGCTAGCAAGGATGAATTTGGGAATAAGGCCATGGATGAAGAATTGGATCAAATAGAGAAAAATGACACTTGGGAATTGGTTCCAAGACCAAAGAATAAGAATGTGATCGGCACAAAATGGGTTTTCAGGAATA
>ML780886.1:694309-718954 GCA_009831015.1 Picea engelmannii | reverse complement strand
TAATACTATTCTATATGGATAGTACATGTCATGCCATTTCTGGTGGTATGTAGAAAATCGCATAACTCCTCACGGTTTGAGAGTTATGGCCTTACGAAGTTGGAGGACCCTCATATGTTATCTAGAAGCCCCAAAAGGTCAAAGTAATCAAAGTGGTTTAAGATATTTTAAAAGGTAAATAATAAAGTGAAGTGATGAGTGTATTATAATTTAAAGTGAATACAAAATAAATTATTTCAATAATATTTTTAATGGAGAAATTAGAAGTGGACCCAACCCTAAAATAAGGAAAGTGGGGCCAAGTGACCTAGAAGATGTTTTTAAGGAAACTACTTGAAGAGTATAAATAAGAGGAAAGGCTCTCTCATTTGAATTACACTTGTGCATATTGAATATATATAGGAATTTGAGGTATGAAAATGATATCTAAGACGAAATTGTGAGGAAAGTGAAGAAAAGAAGGCCGAAAGAAAAGGAAGGATAAATTCTTTTGATGGTGCTTTCTAAGGTATGTTATTTTCAGGTCATATCACCATTTTCGCTATAATTTTTTTTATATAATGATTCAGATCCTGAAATTTCTATGAAGGTGAGAAAACATATCCAAATATATTTGGTTGAAAATTCATATTGTGGGTCATTGTATTTTTGTAGTTACACTCTGTGGAAAATAGGGTTTGTGGTCAGTCCTGAAACTAGTCAAAATCAGGTGTTTCAGGTAAAAATGTCATAACTTCTTCATAACAGATCCAAATTTAGTGAGACAAATTGTGTTGGTTATTTCATAGTATTTAGTATTCTATGTAATAGTTTTAGATCATTTCATCACATATTTTGTGTGGGGAACACTCTACAAGGTCACTCTCTAGAATAAGTCAGAATTCAGCAAGGTATGCCATTTTTACTATAAATCATTTTCTGTGAGGTTCCAAGTAGTGCCACTTGGAGGAATTGCATAAAACACACTAAATAACATTGTATATCAGTTTCAGATATTTATACATTATAGTTTCAAAGTTATGATTACTTCAAGTTAGGGTTGTTGACTAATCCAAAACTAGGCATGTGAGACTAAAGAAAAGTTTGATGAAAATGCTAGTCTCTTGTTTTTAAAGTTAAGGAAGGTTTGTACGAATGTGATCACATACAACAGGTCTATTATAGAGCTACAAATCAAATTTGGATGATGAAATTGATGAGGTCTTTTGGTTGAGGTACATGTTGACTAGATGGTTGAGACAAGTACTTGATGAGTTGGTGCACACACATGAGGTGTATAGTTGATGATGTTGGTACATATTGATGAGTCATAGTTGATGAGTAGTTGACACATTATTGGTACATACTTGGCACAAGGTTGATTCATTTGTTTATCATACATGTTGATTACTGGTTGGTGCATGGTTGATGCACTTTTTTGTGGTACAAGTTGATTACAGGTTGAGGTACAGGTTGATGCATGGTTGATGCATGGTTCAGATTTATTGGTACAGGTTTACAGTGGTATATTTCTCAGTGATAATGTGACAGTAGTTCCATCATTCTACTTCTACTTTAGGGTGGCAGGACGGGGCAATGACAGGTGGTTGTAGCCGGAGAACATTGGGGGTTGTAGCCTCCTTCTGGTTGTAGCCAGAGATTTGGGGAGTTGGATATTTCCTCAGGTTGTAGTGTGAGAAACTAGGGGGTTGGAGCCTCCTTCCAGTTGCAGCTAGAAAACAAATGAAGTTGGTGCTTCCAAGGAATGTAATTCTTCAAGACATATAAGAAAAAACATTCGGTGGTTTTCTCCCGATTTGGGTTTCCACGTAAAAAACTGGTGTACTTTGTATGTGTGTGATTGTTTATTTATTACTGCTCATTATTGGATAATAATTCTACATTGATATAACATTTGAAGAAAAAATATTATAATTACGTTATTACTAATTCACCACCCCTCTCAGTAATCCAACAAAAAAGTCTCAATGGCAGTTGGGGTTTGATCGCGGGGTTCATGACGGTGAATGATCACGTGGGCAAAACTCAGGAGGGCCTGTGAATTATACTCGGAGGGAGTGAGTGAATAATTTCCTGAGAGGAAAGAAAAGAGTCAGTCAGATTATAAGGGTCAAAGTTGAGAAGATCCTGTGTGGACCTCGACCTGAGGGTTGAGGGTTTGCGTCACTCAACCTTGAGGGAATTTTGTCTTTCGCTCTTTGGAATTCAATGACTCATGAAAATCCATAGTAGAGAGTTTCCTTACCTTTCGAAACTCCAATTCCTGAATTCCTGAAGCCTCACCTCCCAGATGATCTATGACTGAGATCTTCCTTGATCCGACGGCTCTGGATCTTTCAGGATTTCGTGAATTGGGTTTTTGAAACTCTCGATTCCAAAATCATAGCCTCCTCTACTTCTCAAACCCTGAAATGCCGAAATGCCAAAATGAGATGAATGACGATTATCCCTTGACCAAATCTCGGTCCATGTGACTGCTTCCTCTGTGACCACAGCCCTATGCCAAAGACATGTCGACTCCTTTCCATCGGAATTGTCGAAATGCCCAACCCCAAAATGTTCAAATGCCGAAATTCCACTCCAAAGGCGAATCGACAGCTCCTGTTTCTTCTCATCCAATGGTCACTACTCCTCCTAAGCTTTGAGTATCGAAAGACACTCCCTTTAAACTTTTCTCTGATCTACGACATCTAATGGCTCATGACATTTCACACTTCTCCACGAAGCATCTCCACCGTCCATTTCTACCCTTGTTACCCCTTTTTCAATTCGGGACTTGGAGCAGCCAAGGATTTGGTCTGCACTCCAACCTCACTATTCTCGAATTCACGAAAATGATCCAATGGCTTAACAAAGCATGATCAATGGCTCACGTTGATTCTGAATCCTAAGGTGATGGGTTCATCTGCCTCTAACCATGTTACAACTTCCTTTGATCCTACAGTCCTCGCAATTTCGCAAGTTCTCCATAGAGAATTATGACCATTCATTCTACTCTTATGTGCAGCTTCCTAGATATTAAACTCTGTGGCTATCGTTCCTTTGCACTAGATCTAATGGCCCATATCTATTCATCTTCCTTATGCACTTTCGTGTGTGTGTCTGGACGTAGACTTCAATGACCCATATCTCACCTCTCCAACTAATCTAACGACAACTGTGCTCTACCTTGAGCATGCCATTCTTCCTTTCCCTTGGAAGATTTCTTGCTCCAAAAGGCCTCGACCTTTATCTCTGCTGCGAAGCTTATAACCTTGGCTCCTGCCTGTATTCTAAGAGGCATTCCTCCTCCTGAGCTTTATTTCTATGAACCTCAAAGGTTCCTTTGAACTCTACAACCTCTTGCAGAACCTTTGAATGAAATGGTGCTATCTCTTCTAATCTCATCTGTGGATCTGACCTCAAAGTGTCATTGTCCCTTTCTCTCCTTGAATGGATGTAAGTTCCCTCTAGCAACTTCCTTCTCAAGCATGATTTGCTAAGCCTGCAGGGTGTTCAGTAACCCTGTGAGTGTCTCCTCCTGTGACACTTCTCTTCTCTTTGAACTCAAACAAGAGTTCCTCCCGTGCACACTTGCACAAACTCAATGCCCACCTGGCAGAATTCTCTAGAATCCTCAATGACTCTGTCTTCTCACCGAACTTGAAATAGAGTTCTCCTTAATGCATCCTATGCATTTGCTCAATGCCCTCCTAGAAGAGCCTTTACAAAATTCTCAACAATTCTTCTTCTCCTCTCTGTGCTCTCCTTTACACAGTTTCTCCTTCAAGGTGTTCAGAAACCTTGAGGCTTCCTCCTTGAGTCAATGACTTTAGCTAGTGCGCCCTCCTGGCACTTGTTTGTCTGAAGTTCCACAGAATTTAGAAGTGCACTCCTGCACTAGTTTTTAGAGACTGTTGTACTCTGTCATGCACTCTTGCCTGAAGCCACAAAGAATCCAAACCTGAAATCAAAGAACTCTCAGATAGGAAAATCTATCTATCCCTGCAAATGCACATATAACATACATCTACAACATATCATCAACACATAAAGACATTCATTCATGAAATCACAAACACATGAAAAACAACATGGAGGAAAAACTGCTATGATTGTATTAATATGAAATGCCTCTTTACAATGTGAGATTAGACTGCAACAGAGTCACGACTTCCTCTCTTCTCCCTATTCTTTCTGTTCTTCTCCGCCTGAACTAAATCTAGATTCAAAGAAGATCTTTTTACAAAGAGGGGCTCCTCGAGCTCTTCCCTCCATCTCACTAACTCTCATTAATTCACATTCAATTACATTGAATGGTTGTCTAGTCCGAATCATATCTATATCTCATCCTTACAACCATTTAAGGAAAACTTTATCTAAAGCCTACGCACATGCATGGTTTTTGGCTCTACCAACCTTACAACATTTAATACAATTTTTCAAAATTAGAAAAATGAGAGGGTTGTGCCTTTCTCCTTCCATTGAATGCATGCTTGATGTGATGGCTAGCTGGCGCGTAGCTGCGTTGGAGTGATGCTCCTGCATCATACTCCTCTGCTGTGAAAAATTCATGAGCTCCTACTCATGAGCTTCCCAACATGGCTATCGAAATCCACCTGGATCCCAAACCATGGATGATTTTAAGGATGGAAATTTATTTTAAAATGTAGAAACCTTGGCGAATCTTACTAATCCTTCATATGCCAACTATAAATGTTTGGCAATATTTTTGTAAAAATATTCAAATTTCTAAGGATTTTATATAGTTTTAATAAAAATTTGGCTATTTTTAAGGTAAAATAATTTTATCCTATAAAATTTGGGTGAATAATTTTTAAAATAGCGAATCTTGTTTTTGGAAAAACCATGGAAAATTAGCCCATGAGAGACATTTAGCCCCTAAAATCATCCATGTCCCAAACAATTCCTTGGAGCTGTCCATTCACTCCATCGCTTCACTGTTGCTATTGATTCTGCTGCCCTGCTGCTATGGCAAGTTCTCCTATTCTCATCTTCCTTTTGCTGACCACTTTTGTTGATTTGATCATTAGCCTTCTGATCTCCTTAGTTATCTCGTCTAGCTACTCCCATGCCTGGCTCTCCTTTTGCAACATGCTCCATTGCACTTCTTCCCTGAAAATGGGTAGATCAACTAGATCTCCCATGCCATCTTCTTCCTCTATGGCCTCAACTTTCCACCCTGCTACAAAATTCAGCTCTGCAGTCTTATCACTGAGTCTCTTCTTAGCTTCCTCTTCTCACAGCTTGACTATCATCTCTCTTGCTAGCACATCTCCATCTTCCTCTAGTTTCTTCCTAGACTGGAATTTTTCTGCATCTGCTATTGCATGCCTTGGCATTCAATTCATCATCAACTGTTATGGTCCCTGGCTGAAATTTTTGAGCAATTCCTCGAAATTCTCCTCTACTAACATCTGCATGACTGTCTGCTCATGGCAGTCATCTATTGGCTCTGGATGGTTCAACCAATCCTCCAACATCTCCAACTCCATCTCCCATGGAGTGAGCATATTATCTATATGCTCTTCTTCTGCTACAACTTCCAGTGCTGTAGTTATCCCCTATTCAGCCTCTTGACTGAAAATTTCGATCATTTCTGTTGAATCCTCTTCTTCCTCAGCTAGGTCAGGTTCTGATGTCTGTCCCATTTCTTCTTCTTCTTTGACAGTCATAGTTGGTTGTCCCTCTGTTGTTACTGTATCAACCATATAATTTCTTGCCTCAGTTGGGTGATATGGAAGGAATACCTCTATTCCCCCAATGACCAGAAGGCATTTCTGATCTTCCTTCTCTATCATCTCTCCTCGCTGATATGATCTCACCTCTGAGCTCTCGATACTTTCAGACAGTCTCAACTCCTTCTCCCTTCCCACTTGGCAGATTGGGAATTTTTTATTTCCCACTTGGCAGTCTATGAGATCCTCTAGTGATCTCATCTCATTGCCCCTCTGGAAACCTGAATTTTTTGTTCTTCCCTCCGGGCAGTCTTTGAGATCCTCCAGTGATCTCTTCTCATCCTTATCTTCACTGATATTCCTCCCAGTCTCTAGTTCACAAGTGTGAATCACTCCTTCTCTATCACCGAGGCTTCTGACACACCTCAACCATTCCTTCAATAGTCTTCGCTGCTTTCGGGCCAATGAATACTGAACTGGCCACTTTACCCTTGTCTTTATGGGCCATTCATATACCCAATGCGGATTTGCATCCTGCTGCATCTACAGTGCAAGCTCTTCCATTCTCTCCCTTATCTCAGCTCTTCATCCATCTCATATTTTCTTTGCTGATGGTGGTTCTTCTTTCCACCGCATCCATTTCCTTTAGTATCCATCTTCATGTTCTTGTCTGCCTCCTAGAAAACTTGTTACTGTCACTCTGCAACCATGAGTGCTTCTAGCCTTTCCTACAGTCCTCCTAACTATCAATTGACTGTTGTGCACCTTGCAACAATCATCACAGAGCTTCAACACTTTGTCTTCCTTTTCCTCTAGCTCCCTCTGCCTGCAATATACAGACAAAATCAAGCTATGATACCAACAATTGATATCACAGACCCCCTTTCCTCAACAGGTTCCGCACGACCTCCCGGTCTTAAGATCGTTCTAAACATTTCCCTGAGTTAGATTGACTCTTTGATTTTCCCCACAGTGAATATCTCAAACACAGAAGGGTGTATCCACAGATCCTTATGATTTATACGTGTCTCATCAAACACAAGGTGCTAACTCTACCCACCTGATCAACAAATATGATCGAGACTTTTTCCAAAAAGGAATTTCAGATTTCGTGACTTCGCGAATCCTGATGTAAGTTCCTTGACTCTTCAACCTCCTAAACCCAAAATTTCAATGAAGGTTGACTCCTTTAATGCGTCGAACACACGCCACTTGTTTCCCACTAATTTCATCTTTTCGAGACTTGAGCGAACAACCAACAATCATTCCTCTTCCCTTATGATTCCCCAAATTCTTAAATTTCTCCTTTGGCAAGATTGACGGCCTTCCGAGATTTTCGCCAACCCTCAACCTTTCAGGAATTTCTCTGAACCTTGACCACTCCTTTGACTTCTGCCGCATGTACCCTCTGAATGATACTTGGGACCCACCTTTCGGCATTTCTCTCTTCGTGATTTCTGGAGTTGTGTTGACTAGGAAACTCTACCCCTTGAGTCCCAAAACCCCAAAACCCGATTAGGGCCCAACGACTATTGTCCCTAAACCTTTCGGGAAATTTTCCTTTCACTCTTCAGGATTTCACGACTCACGAAAATCCATAGAAGAGAGTTTCCTTACCTTTCAAAACTCCGATTCCCAAATTCCCGAAGCCTCACCTCCCACGTGATCTATGGATGAGATCTTCCTCGATCCGATAGCTCAGGATCTTTTGGGATTTCACAAACTGGGAGTTTGAAACACTCGATTTCAAAATCACATCCTCCTCTACTTCCCTAACCCCGAAATACTGAAATGCCGAAATGGTCTCAACAACGATTATACCCTAACCAAATATCGGTCCATGTGACTGCTTCCTCCATGACCACAACCTTACTCCAAAGACACGTTGCATTTCATGACTTTAGGGTTTTCAACGCAAAGTTCCTCGACTCCTTGCCATCGTAATTTATGAAATGTCGAACCCCGAAATGCCGAAATGCCGAAATTCCACTCCAAAGGGGAATCAATGACTCATGTTGCTTCTCATCCAATGATCGCTGCTCGTCCTAAGATTTGAGTATCAAAGGACACTCCCTTTAACCTTCTCTCTAATCTGTGAGATCTAATGGCTCATGACATTTCGCACTTCTCCACAAACCATCTCCACCGTTCATTTCTACCCTTACTACCCCTTTTGTGATTCGGGACTTGGAGCAACCAAGGATTTGGTCTGCACTCCAACCTCACAATTCTTGAATTCATGAAAATGATACAATGGGTTAACAAAGCACGATCAATGACTCACATTGATTCTGAATCCTAAGGTGATGGGTTCATCTGCCTCTAACCATGTTGCAGCTTCCTTTGATCCTACGATCCTCACAATTTTGCGAGTTCTCCACAAAGAATTATGACCGTCCATTCTACTCTTATGTGTGGCTTCCCAAAGATTAAACTCCATGCGCCTCCCTCCGGATCCGATGGCTATCGGTCCTCTGCACTAGATCTGATGACCCATATCTGTTTCTCTTCCTTGTGCGCTTTCCTGCATGCATCTAGATGTAGACTTCAACGACCCAGATCTTTCCTCTCCAGTTGATCTAACAACAGCTATGCTCTACCTTGAGCATGCCCTTATTCCTTTCCCTTGGAATATCTCTTGCTCCAAAAGGCCTTGGCCTTTGTCTCTGTTGTGAAGCATGTAACCTTGGCTCCCGCCTGTATTCTAAGAGGCATTCCTCCTCCTAAGATTTATTTATCTGAACCTCAAAGGTTCCTTCGAACTCTGCAACCTCTTGCAGAACCTTTGCATGAAATGGTGCCATCTCTTCTGAGCTTATTTGTGGCTCTGACCTCAAAGTGTCTCTGTCCCTTTCTCTCCTTGAAGGGATGTAAGTTCCCTCTGGCAACTTCTTGCTCAAGCACGCTTTGCTGAGCCTGCAGGGTGTTCAGTAACCCTGTGAGTGTCTCCTCCTGTGACACTTCTCTTCTCTCTGAACTCAAACAAGAGTTCCTCCTGTGCACACTTGTACCAACTCAATGCCCACCTGGCAGAGTTTTCCAGAATCTGCAGTGACTCTATCTTCTTACCAAACTCAAAATAGAGTTCTCCTTAATCCATCATGTGCATTTGCTCAATGCCCTCCTGGCAGAGCCTTTACAAAATTCTCAACAATTTTTCTTCTCCTCTTTGTGCTCTCCTCTGCACAGTTTCTCCTTCAAGGTGCTCAACAACCTTGAGGCTTCCTCCTTGAGTCAATGACTTTAGCTAGTATGCCCTCCTAGCACGTCTTTGTCTGAAATTCCATAGAATTCAGAAGTGCACTCCTGCACTGGTTTCCAGAGACCGCGGTACTCTGTCATGCACTCTTGCATGAAACCACAAAGAATCCAAACCTGAAATCAAAGAACTATCAAATAGGAAAATCTATCTATCCCTGCAAATGCACATCTAACATACATCTACAACATATCATCAACACATAGAGACATTCATTCATGAACTCACAAACACATAAAAAACAACATGCAGGAAAAACTGATATGATTGTATTAATATGAAATGCCTCTTTACAATGCGAGCTCGGACTGCAACAAAGTCACGTCTTCCTCTCTTCTCCCTATTCTTTATATTCTTCTCTGCCTGAACTAAATCTAGATTCAAAGAATATCTCTTTACAAAGAGGGGCTCCTCGAGTTGTTCCCTCCATCTCACCAACTCTCATTAATTTACATTCAATTACATTTAAGGCAAACTTTATCTAAAGCCTACGCACATGCATGGTTTTTGGCTCTACCATCCTTACAACATTTAATACAATTTTTCAAAATTTGAAAAAAGAGAGGGCTGCGCCTCTCTCCTTCCATTGAATGTGTGCTTGATGTGTTGCCTAGCTGGCACATAGTTGGGTTGGAGTGATGCTCCTGCATCACTGATCCAAAATTGAACACATATATCGATGTTCTCTCTCTATCATCAGTAAAACTTGTAAAATCACTATCAGTATATCCAATTAGATCAAAATTTGAATTTGATGTGTATCAGATGCCATAATTTGTTGTTCCCGAAAAAGATCTTAGGATGCTTTTTCCTTCTTGAGAATGAGTACTCTTCAGAGTCTCCATAAGTATGGAAATGAAAATTACAACAAACATTATATCAAGAATTGTTGCTATCAAATACATACGACTTCCAACCAGTCTTTTATACAGATTCGAATCAACACATGATCCCTCATCCTTCTTACCGATTTTTGTGCCAGTTGCAATTGGTGTTAAAACTGGTTTACAGTTCACCATCCTAAACCTTTTCAATATGTACATTTCATTCTTAGTTTGAAAAATAAAAGTATCATCTTTAGATTGATTTATTTCGATGCCAAGAAAATATTTCATCATCCCTAAATCGATCATTTCAAACTCAATTTTCATGGATGTCTTAAAATCATCTATTGAAATATCTTCAATGAAAATCAAATCATCAACATACAAATAAACAAGTAAGATTTTACCTTCCTAATTTACCTTTGTATACATAGTTGGCTCACTCGTACTCATGTTGAATCCTTCACCATTCAAATATTCATCAATATTGTTTTACCATACTCTTGGTGCTTGTTTCAATCCATACAACGCTTTCTTTAACCATAGACCTTAACTTCATGTCCATCAATCTCATATCCTAGAGATTATTTCACATAAACCTCTTCTTCTAGAAATCCATTTAAAAAGGTTGACTTAACATCCATATAGTACATGCTCCATTTATTCTGAGCTCCAATAGCTAAAACCATCCTCATTGTTTCAAGTATGGCTACATGTGCAAAGGTTTCATTATAATCAATACTAGGTTGTTGATTGAACCCCTGAGCTACAAGTCTTTCCTTGTGTTTTTCAACATCTCCTTCTGCATTCATATTAGTTTTATAAATCCATTTAGCACCAATACTATTCTCACCTTCAAGAAAATCAACAAGATCCCGAGTGTTATTTATTTCAATGGAATCACTCTCTTTATCCATGGCTTCTAGCTAAACTACATCTTTAACAACTTCATCAAAATTTATAGGATCATATGCAATCAATGCAATATTTGAAACCTATTCTATTTCACCATTCTGGTAATATAATTCTCTTAAACTGTTAGTCTTCTCACCTTTAAATATGTTCTTTAATGAAGCTAAAGTAGGATTTTATTCATTACTTACCTTTTATCATGTTTTTTGTCCATTGGGACCTAATGGCTCACCACGCTCATATGTTTGGGGTGTTCTAAATTGTGATGCATTGATATTTGGTGTTGGCCTTACAAGAGTTCTTGTTGAAGGTGTATTTTCATGTGGAATCAACTTTCCACCATGTATGACATGCTCATCTCCATCATCATGTCCATGGGATACTTCAAGTCCCCCTAAAACAACTTTGTCAATGCTTCCATCCCAAGCCTCTTCTCCTTTAAACTCAACATCTCTGATGATTAAATACTTCTTGGTGATGGGATTATAGAGTCTATATTCCTTAGACTCTTCATTGTATCCAACAAGGATACACTTCTCACTTCTGTCATCCAACTTTCTTCTCATCTTTTCAGGTAAATGTGTGTAAGCTATAGACCCAAAATTTCTTAAATGAAAAACACTACAACTCTTAACACTTCATGCTTCCTGGGGAGAACGGTTCTTCACACTCTTAGTCAGAATCTGTTCATAATATAAATTGAACAAATAACAACATCTCCCCAATATTCATTTGGAAGGTTCTTCTCTTTCAACGTACAGAGCCATGTTCATGATGGTTCAATTCTTCCTTTCAGCCACTCCATTTTGTTGTGGACTATAACAAGTAATAAATTGTCTCTTAATTCCATGAAAAACACAAAACTCAATGAAATTATTTAACATATACTCACCTCCCTTTTCTGATCTCAAGACTTTGATACACTTACCACTCTCATTTTCATATTTTTTCTTCAACAAATACACACAATTGTTTCTACTGAAATCATCCATAAATGTCAAAAAATAAACATTACCATGTAAAGAAGGTGTTTGCATGGGTCCACACAAATCTGTGCATACAATTTCCAATGGAGATTTTTCCCTATAGGAAACTCCAAAAACAAACTTCTCCATGTGATGCTTTCCAAGTATGCAACTCTCACATGAGCTTGGTGGTTCTTGAATACTGGGAAACCCCTTTACCATCTCGTTCTTCTGCAACAAATATAGACCTCCAAGATGTAAATGGACATATCTCAAATTCCATAACGATAAGTCATCTAAACTCTTAACTTTATAAGCATTCAAAGAGTGAGTCAATTTATTTCTAATAATAAATGGAAACATTATATTCTTTTTCATCTCTACCCTGGAAATCAATTGTTTACTTGGATACTTATCATAAATTGCACATACCTTGTTCTTGAATAACACTATGTACTTTTTCTCCATCAATTGTCCAACACTCATCAGATTGCATTTCAAACCAGGTACATAATAAACATCATCTATTTTCCTTCTTTACATAGTATAAAAAACAATCACACCTTTACCATTAACTCTTACCTTACTATCATTGCCCAACTTTGTGTCTAAATTGGAAAACAAATCCTTATTTCCAATCGTGTGATTTCTACATCCAACATCTTCCTTCTTATTTCAACACTTGTTATGACCAAATTTCTTGCAGTAATAACATTGAACTTTAGATTTATCATACCTCTGATTCCCTTACTTCCAGGATCTATTTCTACTGGCCATCAAATTAAGAGGATTCCGCTGAGATTTCTCCTCTGGTTCTGATTCATTTATGCTATCCCTTTGACGAGAAAATCAACCTCCTCTTCCTTGGTTACTAGACCTTCCTCTCCCTCTGCCTCTAGTAACTTACAACTATGATTTGAAGGTGTTCTCCAATGGTGCTTCATCATATCTAGACATCCTAGATTCATGTGAAACAAGAGAACTAGTCAGCTCATTCCTCTATGGGTACAAGAACAACTTCAAACTTCTTTGGCAAACTTTTAAATACTTTCTTAATCACTCTCTTGTCCTCGATGTCATCACCATACTGCTTTCTCTGATTTACAACAATCATAACTTGAGTCATGCAATTACCAACAATTTCATTGTCCTTCATCTTCATATTGTCAAGTTATGCAACTTTACAATCTTCACCTTGGATGCACCTTGATAGAAAGATTCAAGAATGTCCCAAGCCTTCTTTGAAGATTCTGGGCTCGACACTATGATAAAAATCAATTCATTTAATCCTTTCTGGATAAGGCCAAGGGCTTTGTTGTCCTTATTTTTGTTTTCCTTCAATAAATCACACTCAACATTAGTGAGAGCCAATTCTGCTACTTGTTTAGTTGGATCTGCATAACCATCAGTAACAAAACTCCATAGATCTTGAGAACGCAAAATTGTTCTCATTCTAATATACCAGGAATCATAAGCTTTCATAGGAACCTGAAGCTCAGATGAACTAATACTCACAACCATGTTAAATCAGATACCACACTCTGATACCAAAATAAAAGTTCCGAGGAGTTGCAGCAACACAAAGTGTTGCAGAAAAACAAAGTAGATGTTGCAAGTTAACAAGTTGCAGTAAAACAAGGAGCTACAACAAATAAAGTTGCTGCAAAACAAGGGAGTTACAACAACAAACTAAAACTCAAATTATAACACCGAAATATCTTTATCAAATCATTCCCTGCAACATTAAGTCAACCCAATACTTTTGTATTGAATCTCAATAGCATGCTACACTAAAACATCCCATAGCAAAATCAAATACTTTGTTACAACAAAAAATTCTGAAATAAATTCAATGACAGCTTCAGCAAAATCAGTTCAAACAAAGTACTTTGTATGAACATCAATAAATCTGAACCTTTAACATGAGTTTACAAACTCAAATTCAAACATGAGCAGAGCATAAAATCCTCTATTAACACTCTAATTTTTTTTATTATAAATTAGTTTTTCAATTACATATATATATATGAGATTGACCTTCCCAATTTCAATTTGATTACATAACCAAACAAAAACTGATAATTAAATTAATACAGTCACGACCCTTCAACATTTGATCAACTTTATTATTTTGACGGTCGTGCCCCTTTGCCACTCGGAGCAGATAGAGATCAAGCCGTGTGGTGGTGATAACTCTTCATATAAAGATCAAGATCAAGCTGTGATAACTCTTCAAATATTGAATGGATAAGGCTGTCACCTCTTCACAACTTGATCCCCACAGATAAGCCATAAGCCATCTTTTGGGCGATGGAATGATTAATCTTCCAACAGTTTGGATCGGTGTGCAATTTAATCTTCCAACAACGATTAATGGTAAATTGCAAGAAGGAAAGGATATAGCACTTAAAGTGCTTTCCTTGTTATGCAAATAATAAGCTCAAGAGTTTTTAAAGGACGTAATTTTAAGTCTCTTAAAGCGTTCAATTTGAATTTAATGTAAGCTTGATGGTTTGTCTACACCATCATCAATGTAAGCTTTACATTGATGATGGTGGTGACGGAGCTGAAAGAGGCTATCAAACTGCACGGGGACAACACTTCTATTTTAATTTCAGGAGACATTGGTATAGAAAGTAAAGATTTGCAGGCTAGCCCGTTGATGGACTCGGGGTGATGACAGCTCCAACATTTTGAAAGTTGGAAGATAAGTTCAATTGTCCTGTTGTGTAACAAGTCCATTCTACAATCGTCCTGATAAAATACATTCCTAGTTTCCGTTTCCGGTGATTTATAGGCTGAGTAAACCTAATGTTTAAGAAATTATATTTCTTTTTTAATATTGATATTGCAGCAAACCCTATTATTTAATATCCTCTCTCTATGTACAGATTGAAGTGCAAAGGTATCATCATATCAAGATCGAAGAGCAGCTACAGGTCTACAAGTAACAGTAGTTTAGCCAGCATCCCTACCAAGCTTAGCTTATTAAAATCAAAATATTATAATTTAGTTTAATTTTTTTATTTTTAAATGAACTTCTTCTTCATATATATAAATATTTTCTATTTTTAAAATCGAAATGTCAGTGCTGCATTCCCTAAAGTAAAATAAATGGATTTTTTCTAAACTAATATAAGTTTTTTTTTTTAATTTATTAATATATCTATATTAAATATTTAAATAATAATATTAATAATATATTTTAAAAATCACTTTATAATAATTTAAAACAATTAAAAAATTAATCAGATTATTTGAAAATTTGTTTTTTTAACTGTGTAAAGTCCATTTAATAAGAATGAAAGTGTAACTTTTTTTAATAGAGTATAAACAAATTATTTCTACCCATAATATAAAAATCGTAATAACTATTCTTATCTTCAATTTATTACTAAATTATAACAATTTTTATTTATTAATAATTTTCTTTCTCCTTCAATAAAAATTATCTAAAGACATTCAATTAATAAATGATTTGCAACCCATATACATTAATTAACATTTTTTGAGTGTTTCTCATAATATTTGGATTGTGTAGGGTCTATCTAAAGACATTTAATTGATAAATGATTTGCAACCCATATACATTAATCAACATTTTTGAGTGTTTCTCATAATATTTGGATTGTGTAGGGTCTAATCATAATTTTCATGGTGATGATTGTGTAGGTCTAATCATAATTTTTATGGTGATGATTGTGCTTATGATATTATCATTCTTAGTTTTTATAAGACAAAGTTATAAACCAAGTTGTGAGCATGAGCTAATGTTGTTATTATTCTTAGTTTTTATAAGGAAAAGTTATGAAGCAAGTTGTGAACATGAGCTAGTGTTGTTGTTAGCATGAGCAAAGTTATCATTCTTAGTTTTCATAAGGCAAAGTTATAAAGCTAGTGTTGTGAGCATGAACAAGTTGCATTGAGGAGAAAGCTTGAATAAAATTGAATAAAATGGAAAATTCGACATTAGGGGAGGAAAATACTCCTATCAGTTTGGGTCTAATCCTTAAAATTGCACTAATAAACAAAATGATAATTCATTCATTTAAAGGTTAAAGAAGTGAAATTTTGGCACTAAAACATTAAATTTTGTATTTCTACATTTTACACATAAATATATTTTCAATGGGGGTTTTATTTTGAAAAACAAATTCTATATGTAAAAGTTATATCTCCTACAAAGTAACTATCCAATTATTCACGGCATGTCCAAGTGGCAGTGATGTTATCCCACCATATTTCCCTTATGTAGAACTAGTGATCTATGAGAATCCACTACAAATTTGTAGAAACATTATAGAACACATATTTGATTAATTTTGGAAATATAGTGGATTTAGAATTTAAATCTTTCATGAGATTGAGTTCTTTCAAAATGAGAGCATAAAAGATTGGTCAATTAACCAAAACTTGGACTCTTTACATTATTTCTCTTATAATTATTATTTATATTTTCATATTAGTTCATTGAGTTCATGAATAATATATTTGGCTAGAAATTTAATGCATATAAAGACATTAATATTGTGTTTACTATTATTATTACTAACCATTTTAGTTATAATTTTGCATAGTAATTTGGGTGTTTGTGTTTGTATTGAGTCACTATATTAGTAGGAGGTTGACAGAATTCTAGAGTGAGTCCCTTTAAATCTATTTAATGACATAATTTTGTGTTTGATATTATATAAGCAATTTTAATTATTTACAAAGTAATTAGTGTGTTTATGTTAATTATATTTTATGATAAAAGTTTGGTATCTTTCTAGAATTAAAAAAAAAAAAAAAAACATTTTATAAAAGTAAGTATAGGTGTCCTAATTAACAAACAAAAACTATTCTCAATTAGAATAACAATATAGAAGTAAAATTCAATGATTTTGAGATACAATAAGTAAGAGGGAAAACCCACTTTAGTTATATCTAGTTCTTATTATTTTCTCATAAATTGTTTAAAAAAATTATTTTGAAAATAACACTAGTTAATTACTCCAATATAGTTTTAATAGACCAAATTTTGAAAAATTATTATAAGTGTATCAATGGACCTCACTATTCAAATTTTATGGAATGAGAAGTGAGCTACATTATAAATCAATAAATTAGAACAACAATAAAGACATATAATTTGAGTTTTTGCATATACAAGAGGGAAAAGGGAAAAATGGTTCAGTATGCTTTTAGTAAGCAAGTGTCTAATATTTACAATTTTTGTGAGATCTTTTCAAAATGGAGACTAAAAAATTCTTAATTCACTATTATGAATACATACATTATATAAAATAAAAATAAAACGTTTCACTAAAACTTGAATTCCTTACCTTACTTTTATTATTATTATTTATATTTTATGAATACATACATTACATAAAATCAAAGAAAATGTTTCACTAAAACTTGAATTCCTTATATTAATTTTATTATTATTTTCTATATTTTCTTATTAAATGTTAAGTTCATCCAAGTTTTGTCTCATGAATAATAGAATGTATAAGAAATTTCTAATCTATAAAATTATTTAAGAACATAATATTAATATGTTATTTGAATAACCATTTTAACTTTTCTTAGAAGAAATTTCTAATCTATGAAGTTCATCAAAATGAGGATAAGTATGCCAAAATTATAAGTTATAATATTATTATACTAGCACCATTTTAAAGTGACCTATAATAAATCTATTTAGCTATATAATATTGTGTTTGTTACTATAAAAAAAAATTTAATTAGTGAGATTGAGTTTTTTCAGAGTGAAAGAGTAAAAAATATTTAATTCACTACTTTGAATATGTAACTGAAGCAAATATTCCCTAAAAGTGGGTTTCCTTATATTATTATTTATAATTTTGTATTAAAAGATAAGTTCATTATTATGTTTATTTTTATTATTTATAATTGTGTATTAAAAGATAAGTTTATTGAGGTTTGCCTCGTGAATAATACATTATGTGAGAAAATTGTGACCTATAAAGTTATTTTATGACATATTGATATTGTGTTTTTTTTCTTTAAATCGAAAGATCATATTTTTATTAAAAAAGGTTGCATCCACACAAGATAGTATAAGAGTATAAAATTTAAAGAGGTTGTGTCAAAACTAGATAGCATAGTAGTAAAAAAATTAAAGAGGTTGGCCACAACTAGCAAATATTTCCACCTCCCATCAAAAGGTAAGGAGGGAAATTTTCATTGCTTTCTCTTACATCTACATTTTTTTCTAAACTTTTACAAACAAGACTAGACTCTTATAAACCAATTGCTTATCTGAATACAAAAGTAGAACATTATTTTCAAGTAGCTTGAAGTACAATCTCTCCCTTAAAGAGATAATCCAAAGATCTTTGGTATCCCATAGAAATATTTGTTTATGTCTCTTTTGCTCGTCTTTCCCTATGTTTTCCCTTCCCCTTGTGACACGAGGGGAGGAATGAAAAAATTTGTTCAAATATCTAGCATATGAAAGTGATTTAGAACACTTGAGTGAATGTTCATCATATGCACTAAGGAATTTATTGACATCAATATCAGTTTTTTTTCAAGAAAACGCTTCGAGTATTTCCTTATGATCCATGGATGGTAAATGAAGTAAACCATTGACCCTAATTATGAACCCAACCCTAAGGTTGATAGATGCTTCAAACTATGTTGTACATAGGGAAGACTCGCATCCCATGTGCAGGGGTGCTTGGAATTGTACATGCACAGGATATGCACGATCATCTGATTGACTACCTCAGTTTGGCCATTTGTCTCGGGGTGGAAGGAAGTGGATTTGGTGATCTTAGTGTCGAGCAATGACCGGAGGCTTGACGAGACTGTGTTGAGGAACGAAATGTCTTGATCTGAGACAATGGTTTGTGGGATCCCAAAATGTACCCATACTCGTTCAAACAAGAGCTTGGGAGTAGCCTCTGTTACGATTCTCTTCTTGCAGGTGGCCAAAAACACCATCTTGGAAAAGTGATCAAAAACCACAAAAACAGATTCATTTCCCCTCTTGGTGGATGGAAGGCCCGACATGTAGTCCACTGATATGGATTCCCATAGCCTTTCACGAGTAGGTAGAGGTGTGTACAAGCCCTATTTGTTAGTGGTTGGTTTGGCAATAGCGCGGACGGTGTAGGACTTGATATACTTGTAGACATCATGTCGAAGTTTCATCCAGTAGAA
This sequence comes from Picea engelmannii, assembly GCA_009831015.1. Taxonomy (NCBI): domain Eukaryota; kingdom Viridiplantae; phylum Streptophyta; class Pinopsida; order Pinales; family Pinaceae; genus Picea; species Picea engelmannii. Next base: position 700,143 of record ML780886.1, on the reverse strand, counting down.
ATGTTTCTATAGCACTGCCACTTTTTTTTCAACGCCAAAGTGTCATGCCTCCCAACTGTAGTGAGCTTCCCAAATCAGCTTCGCGCGCTCGCTTGACGAGGATGTCATCCAAATACACTGCTACAGAATTATGCTGCAAGTGTTCCGTCGAAGTCTTGTTGTAGATAAGGATTTCATCCAGATACACCACTACATAAGTATTAGTGAAAGGTCGTGGGATATTGTCCATCATCCTCATAAAATTTGTTGGAGCATTTTTCAAACCAAAGGGCATGACCAACCATTCAAAAAGACCTTCTTTTTACTTGAAGGTGGTCTTCCATACATCTGTATGCTATATTGGGACCTGGTGGTAGCCAGACTTCAGATCAATCTTACAAAAGTATTTGGCCCCCATGCAGTGATCAAGGAGGTCGTCAATTCAGGGAATCGGGTATCAGTTTCAGACTCTAATTTTATTCAGGGTCCAATAATCAATGTAGATTCTCTAGGTTCCATCTTTCTTCTGCACCAGCACAATTGGGCTCCCATAAGGCGATGACTTGGGATAGATGTGCCCCTTGTGGAGAAATTCTTGGATCTACCTCTTGATCTCCCTATTTTCTAATAGAGAGCGATGATAGAGTATCCCATTGGGTAGCGGTGCATCGGGGGTCAGATCGATGGGATTCTTGACCTGAAAGTGTAGAGGTACCCCAGTAGGAGAGGAGAAGATATATGAGTATTCTTCCATGACCTTATCCACTTGCTTATTTTGTGTGGAGAGGTCATCCTCAAAGGCCCTAGTTGTGACTGTGATATTTCACTTACTCTAAGAGTGAATCATAAAGAAGAAAAATTTCCCGGTCTAAGAGATGAACTTCCTACATTTCTTAAGAGAGATCAAGGAAATATCTCTATTTGGGACTGCCTTGAGTATCCTATACAATTTCTTGTTAAAAGTAATAATAACACTACGAGGCCTAGACTCATACAAAACATGATGTTTCCATAAATAAGGTTGACCAAAAATAACATTACAAACTTTGAAAGGAGAAACATCACATAATACCTCTTCTTTGAAGGGATTGATGTTATACGACAGTCGACATTGTTGGATGACGTGGAGATCGTTTCCTTGGCGAAGCCATCCAATGGTGTAGAGTTGTGGGTGTGACGTTGTCGATACGACGAACCTCTTGATGACCTACACTGAGATGAGGTTCTTCTAGCTACCACCATCAATGATGAAGTGCAATGGGGTGCCTTTTACCCACATATGTGAATGTAAAAGGTGTTCTCCTTCTTCTGGCTCGTCTAGTTCATCGAGATGGAGCTTGGTTGTAGCAATGGTGGAACTGGGTTCTACGTCAATGATCTGTCTTCCCCTTTATGTTTCTAACTCAAAGTCATAACCTGCATTTTATTCATAGGCTTTCACTTCGGCCACCAATGACTGCTTTGAGAAGAAATCAACAATGTTATGCCAAGGGATCTTATGGAAGTTGCACCACTTCCTGGTAACTTTCTTTATCTTTCTTGTGTCCTTCTTTACTTGCGGCTTGGGCTGGTTGTCCTCATACTATCCATCTTTTCTGTGTACTTTTTTCTGTGGGTTGGGGCCACACTTTCCTGGCTTTTACTGTGAGGGGTTTCTAGGCCCAAAGTGTCACATGTTTTGTTTGAGATTCTGCTCGATTTTGATGACATATCGATAGACCGTGCCCAAGGATGAGATATCCAGAAATTCCAATTCATTATGGATGTATCTATGCATAGCACCACGATACTTGATAACCACATGTTTCTCTGAATCTTTGATACTCAACTTGGTGCACAAGGTATGGAAGATATTTGTGAACTGTGGCACTGCTTGGTCTCCTTGTTTCCTCAGTGTGGTCCATTTTGTATACAAGTCATCATAACTTTCGACAAGGTAGTATTGTTCCTTAATAACATCCATGAAGGATTCCCAGGTGGCCACGACTATAAATAATGAGGGTTCCTTTGTTTCATTTTTCTCACAGAAATTTTCCCACCATTCTTTGACATGGGGAATGACTTTGAGGAGACCAAAAGTAATATTTTCTCTATCCGAAAAGTTATCTACAGAAAAATACCCTTCTAGTAGATTAAACCATTTTTCTACAACATCTGTGTCTATCTAACCTTCAAATGTAGGAATATCAAATTTGATTTGTACCTTGAAGGGTCGACGCCTCCGATCGAGGAATATGTGTTTCCTGTCGATAAACGCTAAAGGATTTGCGCAAAACTATCCATCATCTCATTCCTTTGTTGCGTGAGGGATTCCTGAAGAAAGATTTTGAAAGGATCTCCTGTCTCATCGTCCTTCTTTTCTTCCTCCATGAGAGGTCTCTTGGGCATGAGAGACATTTTTTCATCAAGAGAAACAAGCTCAAGACCCAATTCTTTGTACCCTAACCTCGTTGGGGACATGCATTAAGAACGAAAAGGAGCAGACTGTTCTCATACTAGACTGATCCAAATTTTGTGAGCAAAACAAAATGAGTATCGATTATTAAAATATTTTTAACATAGAATAACAAAGAAATAATTTGACACTGTAAAATGCAGCGGAAAACAATCTTGCTAGAATGGTGGTGGCTTATCTCTAAGAAGAGATGTGACGACTGCTCTAATTCACTATAATACGATTACAATGAGGCTCTGAAGGAATTTTTACAATAAACAAGAATGCCAAAACCATATACATCCAAAAACCTAACCCTGGGAGATGAAGTGCCAACAGTCATGTCAGTCGTGTTGGGGTAAGTTAGTACATCAACTTCGAGGGGTCATAACTTTTGCATATGATCTTCGTTTCAGGCTCACGATAGCCCGTTAGAAAGTTCTATCCAAGGACTACACATGTTAGCGTTATACTATAACTATTTCTACAGTTTGATTTTGGCGATCCCTAAAAATGTTGTTTAGGGACTCAAGAGTCAAAACTTCCCTAGAAGTCAGAGACCCAAAAACTAGGAAAAAACTGTCAAATTAGAAAACTGCCAAAATGAACCAGTTGGAATAGGTGGGAGGCCACCGACATCCATCTAGATCACAAAATTTTGTTCTCCATTATTATTTAATAAATACCAACAACTATCAATTCTCATATGTCCATTTAACTTAGACATTGAAAATCCATGGCTACTATTAGATGGTTGTCTTGTTGAGTCCTCAAAACGTACTCTTTTTGTCATTTTTCTATTCTAAACTTCCATCCAAAGCTTATACCTATGAACCGATTTATATCTTATTTTATCCATTTTGCCATAAATATCATGCTCAACTACAGAACTTGTGTATTGAAGGTAAATTGTCTATTCTACGCTCATTTTTATTCTTCCTTATGAAATTTGATTTAACTAGTTATTATTTTAATGAGTTTCTCTAGATACAGTTTTGTAGCCACTAAACTATTTTTGTAGAAGAATCATTGTTCTATAGGGTTGGGCACACTCAAGGATTGAACCACAACTTGGAAAAGATGCCAAATAAACACTTGAAGTTGATCCACCTATGAGTTCAATCCAAGATTCCTCCAGGTCAATGCATGAGACAAGTCAACATTGCAGTCAATGCATGTACAAGTGGCAAAATGCACAAGTTGGATCCATGTCAAATCAACATGAGGTGGACACAATATTGAATGCAATAAATTCATGCCCCATGTAATGAATTTATCCACATGTGGGTTGACATAGTTCATTTCATATATCCATGAATATTTCAAATTTGAATTCAAACCCATGCGATAATAGAGAGGCGGTTTTGTGGGCTCAATTGCGAGGAGATGAAGGAAAATCTCAAAAATCAAGAATATGGGTTTTGTGGAGAATGAGCCCAATTAGAAAATTTTAAGGCCCAAATATTTTTCTTCCCTAACCATGGTTCTTGAACTGATGAAGTTCCATTTATGATTTAAGCGTTGTGTTCCCCCCATAACGATGTTTAGTCCTCAAGAAACATTTCCACTATACAAAACCTACTTATATCACTCATATTCTACTAACATGTTAATGAACCTCAACTATGGCCTCGAGAACCACTCTTGGTGTGAGCATAAGACACATTCCTATTTAGGGCTTGTCTTATGGTGTAATCATGGCACCAACATCCCTTTAGTAGGCTAGAGATACCCTATTGGGGTCCTATCTAGTAGTTTGATGCTATTTTCATGCCATTATATATCTTGGTAGTTTGATGCTATTTTCATGCCATTATATATCTTGAAACTTCATGGGTTGTATATGTTGTTCAAGGAATTTGTGCACTAGAAGCTTCATTTAGGGAAAAAGGCTCTTGTTTTCTTCCCTTGACCTTAGTCAAAAATTGAGACCTATTCTTGTTCACAACTGACCTATTCATGGTGGCCATATTTCACTTGGAGGTGAATGATACCCTACAAAGGTCATATGTGTTGGCTTGAGGACTCATATATGGTGCATGATCTTGATAATAAATTCATAGAATTGGAGGCTCTTGATTCCATTCATTAACAATGGTCAAGGACCTGAGACACATCCATGATGCCCAAGACCTCATAATGACACCCATATTCAACTCAAATTGCTAAATACTAAATGGAGATGGCTCACATCATTGATTTTATTATTGTTCATGGTGCTTGAGATCAAGAAAGTTTAATTAGGGATTAATGCTATTGTTTCTTTCTGGCCATGTTTATGCCTTGAAACCCATTTTTAGTTCACAAAACCCAGTCATTGTGTTTGTATCCCACTCAGAGTCTTGCAAAGGCCCCCTAAAGAGGACAAATGTGTAGTTTCAAGGAATATTTCAATTTTCTTGTGCCCAAGAATAATCAATAATATCCTAAAACACTTGTTTCCATTCCTTGACCATGACTAAGCCCCTCCATCCATCCCTGATGCAAAAAACCTTATAATGGAATCCATATTCAAATTCGATGCCAAAGATTCCCTAGAAGAAGACCAGTGACTAAGCCTAAACACCTAAATTTAGAACCTAAAACACAAGTATTTTCCTTCGCTACCCATGGCCCTTGAGTTCAAGAAGGTTCATTTACATTTAGACCTTAAACTTTTTACTGCCCCAAAACATTATCCCCCACAACTTTTAAAATTACACATGCACTTTCAAAAATATGAATATGCTTTCAAAAATGTGCATTTTGAACTTTTAAAATTACACATGCACTTTCAAAAATATGAATATGCTTTCAAAAATGTGCATTTTGTAAAGCATGAATACACTTTCATAACATAATAAGTAGAGGGAAACATGGAGACATGCATGGGCATATGTATAAACTTGAAAGACAAGATGAAAAGGGAACTTGCGAAGTTGAGTGCTACATCGAGATGAAGAAAGCTGTGGTTAATCTGTTATCCATAGAGATGAAGAAAGCTGTGGCAAAGACAAAGTATTACTTCAGTTATCCCACAGAGTTGTGTCTAGAATGCATGAGATGCCCAGTGATTTGGAAAATTGAAAAACAATAGAGAAACGGCATAGAGATGGAGAAAGCTGAGTCTTGTGTAGAATTCACGAGATACGAAATGATCACGAGAATTGATCGTTGACTACGGCATAGAGATGGAGAAAGCTGAGCAAATTCTTCGCTAAATACAAATTCTCGTAGAATTTATGAAATGCCGTGTTAAATACGGTGAGAAAAGTGGAAGCTGAACAAATTCTTCACTGAATACATTAAATGCAAAGTGATCTGGAAAACCGAAAGACAAGGAAAGGGAAATGGCCGTATTGACTACGGCATAGAGATGGAGAAAGCAGAGCAAATTCTTCGCTAAATACAAATTCTCGTAGAATTTATGAAATGCCGTGTT
>ML780886.1:647145-665917 GCA_009831015.1 Picea engelmannii | reverse complement strand
ATGAAGAAAACCTAACACATATATAAACATGATAAGTTATGGAATGGCTTGGATTATGGTCATATTGTTGGTTAGCAAAGATTTGGTACAGACGACAAATATCCATAGCGGTGTTTACCTTTTTCATCTTCCAATGCAACCTTGATTCATTCTTGAATATACTCGCGTAATGACACTATGGTTATATGTTGTTTCACTCTAACCTGATCCATATTATTTTTGAAACGAATTGAAAGAAGAGATATTACAATGAAATACACATAAAAATTGCCAGAAACAGAGAAATAAAACAATACATGATTTCTATTAATGAAAGAAGTGTATAGAGACTGTAAAAATATAGAGTGCAAGACTCACTAGAATGGTGACAACTTTATCTATGAGAAGAGATGTGACGGCTAAGCTCATTCACAAGAAGATAATTACAATGAGGGTCTCAAGGCATTTTTATGATAAACATGAATGCCAAAACCCTAGACATCTAAAAACCTAATCCTAGGAGAAGCCCCAAAAGTCATGGTGGCCTCATTGGGTTAAGTTAGTACATTAACTTCCCAGGGTCATAACTTTTGCATGCGATCTTTGTTTTAGGCGTGTGATAGCCCATTGGAATGGTCTTATAGAAAAATACACATCATACCATCAAAATTTGCTTCCGTCCACAATTTGACTATGAAAAGCGAAGAAGAAATTGTTTAGAGCCCCAAAACGACCCTGGAAGTACAAAAATATGTACTCACATGAAAAATTCCAAAATATGCTAGTTGGAATAGGTGGGAGGCCACCAATATTGACCTGAATGTTGTGTAGGGCCTTAGGACAACCCCGTAATTGCAGAATCCATAATTACAAAGAAATTTTCCCATTACAGAAAAATGTGTTGAACTGAAGATTGTCAAGATGAGCTAGTTGGAATTTGGAATAGGTGGGTGGCCACCAATATCCACCTTGATCAGTCCTCCCCCCTTAGGAATAAATCATCTCCATTGCGTTGAGGGACCAAGGAAGAGGGGAAAACATTGTTTGAATCTGAATCTTGGTGAGCTTTATGCCTTGTTGAAGAAGTTATGTTGCTTGGTCTATGGAAGGTTGTCACGAACCTGTTGCAGGCGGGTTTGAATCTGTTCAACCAACCTGTTGTCTCTCGAATTTACGTGGCATTGTGTAGGAACCATCGTAGGTGAAGAAACAATATATTCTTTGTCTTCTACAATTTTCTTCTTCTAGATAGCAGGTGTTGAGGCTGCAGTGGTTGTAGTGGCCTTCTGTGCATCCTTTGAATAGATTGTGAAGAGGATGATTTTTACAGTATGAGAGATTACCTTGCAGAATGTTTTTGGTGGAACAATAGTTAGAACAACATCTGGTATCTTGTAACGCTGACCCCCAAAGTAATAATGACACTACAGGGTCGAGAATCATAAAAAAAATTATGTTTCCACATATATGGTTGGCCCAAAACAACATCACATACATCAAGAGAGAAAACATCACACACTAACTCATCCTTGAAGGGTTGGATGCCATAGGACAAGCGACACTACTAGTTGCAACAGCGATATCGTCTTTGGTCAAGACACCTGATGTTGTATGGATACAGGTGTGGTGTTGTTGACAACCCCAACTGTTTGATGACCTCAACTCAGATGAGGTCATTCTAGCTTTCATTATCAACAATGAAATGTAACGGGGTCCCCTTCACCCACATATGTGAATGGAAGAGGCGCTCCCCATCTTCATGATCTACTAGTTCTTCTGGTTGAATTGTTGTGGTCGCGACAGTAGCAGTGGGGTCTACGTCGATGATCTGTCTTTTTTCAATATTTTCTGGATAGGATTCTGAATGAGGGTTCAAATCCTTGTCTTTGACCTCATCCACCAATGAATGTTTCGAGCAACATTCATTGGTGTTGTGCCAGGGGATTTTTTTGAAGTTGCACCACTTCCCAGTGTCATTCTTTATCTTCCCTTTACCCTTCTTTTCCTGTGTCTTGGACTATTTTTCTGGAGGCTGTTGGATAGGGATGTATTTACCATGCTTTGATTGTTATGGATTTGCAGATCCAAACTCTCATTTGTTCTGGTGCCTAAATTTCTTCTCGATTTTGACAACATATCTATAGGCAGCTCCCAATGATGAGATGTTTAGGAAATCCATTTTTGTTTGGATGTACTTATGCAAAGCCCTATGGTATTTAAGAACTAGATGTAGCTCAGAGTCTTTAATACCCATCTTGGTGCACAAGCTATGGAAAGTGTTTGTGAACTCCAACACTATTTGGCTCTTCTCTTGCCGTAGTGTGGTTCATCTCATGTACTGTTCTTCATAGTTATCAATAGGGTAGTATTGTTCCTTGACCGCATCCACAAAAAAATACCAAGTGGGCTTGGCCCCATATATTCCAGATTCCTCTATGTAACTCTTCTCCTAGTAAGTTTTCCAACAATGTTTGACATGGGGGAGAGCGTTAAGAACTGTGAAGCTGATCTTTTCCCTGTCGGAAAAATTGTGAATACAAAAATAACCTTCTAGCATATTTAACCATTTTTCTAATGCATCTGCATCTATCTGACCTTCAAATATGGGAATATATAAACTAACTTGTACCTTGAAGGGAAAGGTTCCTCCAAATTGGTCGCTTGATGAATATGCACATGTTTCTATCGGCAGGCTTTGAAGGATGTGGGAAAAATTCTCCATCATTTCATCCCTCTGTCGCATGAGAGCTTGCTCAAGCAACAAGTTAATAGAATATTATGCTCCGTCATTTTTATTTTCTTCCTCCATAGAGGGTTCCTTGGGCATGAGAGAGTGATTTTCCTTAAGAGAGAGAAGCTCGAGACCCAACTTGCTATGCTCGGACCTCATTGGGGACATGCACTGAAAAAAGATCAAGAGCAGCCTGCTCTGATACCACTGATCCATATTAATTTCAGAATGAAACGAAAGAAGAGATCTTAGAATGAAATATACATAAAAATTGCGAGAAATAGATAAATCCAACAATACATGATTTCTATTAATGAAATAAATGTACAAAGACTGTAACAATACATAGTGCAATGTAGATTCCTATCTCTATTAAATCCAAAAAATTTCATACAATTAAACATATTATTCTTTCTCATACATAAATAATTCATTCGCCATCATATGAGCATATAATATTTGACAAAATTTAAAATTTAACTACAACATGAAAATAACTTAGCAATTTCATAAATAAATTACCTACTTCTAATGCTAATTTATGTTGATATGGTTGTCTAGCCTGTTGCTTGATGCACTGACCAACTCTGCCCAAACCGACTAACCTCCCAGCCAGCTAGGAGCATCTTGTCTGACTCCCTAGCTCTAGGAAACTGAAAGGAATCATGGCCCCTGTGCCCAAAACCCCCAGCAAACCGGTGCCCCCTACTTTTGATTCACCAAATACCCCCAAAACCTAAACTCCTCACACCAGAGATCTCCACAGAAAAATCTCCCACAGAAAAATCCCCCTCCTCAAAATGCTTCCTGCCTCTCAAAAAAGAATGCCCTTCCGATAAGACTCTTCCTCATCATATCCTCCTTCACCGACTCTCCTCCCCTCATTAATTTCCTTATCACCCCCTTTAATATATTATCCCCTTCTTAAATGTCTTATCCCCTTCATTAATATCGTATCCCCTTCTTTAATGTCTTATCCCCTCCCGTATACGTAAAGCATTTAATTAAACAAATTAAAATTATTAAGCCCCTTAAATTTATTACCCATGTCATTGAATGTGATATGTAATTAATTAATTAATTAATTAATCAAAAGTTAAAAATGATTAATAAATAAATAAATATTTAATTAATATCATTAATGCTAATCATTGGTTAATTAAAACCATATTAGGACAATTAATTATCTAATTAATTTTACTTAATAATCCCTAAGCATATATTCAACTAGGGTTGTTACATACACCCACCCTTTAGGAAACTTCGTCCCGAAGTTAAGGTATCTAGTGGTACAAAGGAAAAGAAACATGGTTCACACATTCATAACAAATAATTGACACCATTAGTAAGTAAGCCAAGAAAACTCATACATACTAGTGTACATGTACAAGAAATGCATGTGTAGCTAGTACATACAAGTCTCATGCATGTACTAATAATCAATAACTATCATCCTTTAGTAATTTAGGTATGCATCCAATCCAATCAACAAGACTAGTCTTTTGTAATAGACAATAAACCAATCAAATGTTTGAGAAATCCTTTAATTACAATTATCCGGTTCAACAATTTTATTTAGACAACTGTGGTTTAGTTACGAAATTATGAATTTTCATATATACACATTTTCTTTTTAGAAGGGAAAACATTAAATTCCACCATAAGACAAATCTCCATACTTTCTCAACTATTTCTACTCATCCTTCCTCCCTAACTTACTTCCATCTCCATTCCTATCCTTCCTCTACTAGACTATCTTGGAGCATCAACTATATTGACCTAACTCCAAATAGAACCCGTAAGCAGAAGTGTCACTATCTTGACCAAGCTTCCCTAGCAGGCAACAGACAGTCATCATCACATGTCTTGGGGAACGTGAGATAACACCATCCTCCCATGACTTCAGGATTCGGAGGATACACGATGGGAAATGCCTCCACCCCTCCTAATCATAACTAGGGTCCACACCCTACAATGGAATATACCGTGGCACCGTGTTGTTGGGGGTTTTGTCATCGATTATTCGGTTTTGGGCAGTCTCATCACCTGAAATCCTGCACTGGTCCACATATCATAGCAATGCATCCAAACCTATATAATTTCACATACTAATATTTGTACCATAATGTTTCTCGGCTAGTGGTCATGATATCCACTTTCATCATCATTATCCCTTGGCTATTTCATAGCCCATAACCTGCAGATTAGTCTGTAACACAAACTCATACATTTCAATGCATTATCATCATGTAATTTCATACCATCATCATTTCAATTCGGTATCCTTGTACCAGCAACTTAACATCAACGTTTTCAAGTTAGAAATAGATCGCATAATATCCCATTATTCAATTTTGACACCCATTCATAAAATTATCATTTACCAAAATAGATTGCATCATATCCAACATCATTCTAATAGCATTTAAACATTCATAAAAAAATTCATTCTCACAATATGTCTCATCATATACATCATCATCAATAACATTTAAACATTCATAAAATTTACATTCACATAGTAGATCGCATTATATACATCATCATCAATAACATTTAAACATTCATAAATGTTCATATATCATAAAGTTTCACTGTGAATAGAAAATAAAGTATATAGGCCTCGGGTAATCCTATCTGTTTAAGTCAAAAGGTGGTGTTACATACACCCAACTTTCGAGAAACATATTCTCGAGGTGGTCAAAAAGAAGTGAGGGATAGTCTCGTCGTAGTGTCTTGACATCTTCCCAAGTAGCAGATCCTGGACTATACTTGTCCCATTGGCCTTTAACTTGGTCTACCAGACGGTTCCTGAGTTGTCGAACTCTACGGTGAAATATGCATAATCGTTCTACCGTAAGAGTTCCCACGTCCGATACCTACAATTCCTTCCAATTTAGTTTATGTGATTCATCAGCAACATAATGACGTAAAACAGATACATGAAAAACATTATGAGTTTTATGCAAGTGGGGTGGCAATACGAGACGATAGGCAATGGGTCAAATTTTCTCTTGGATTTTGAATGGTCCTATAAATCGAGGTGACAACTTTGTCCCCTTCCCGAGCCATATGGTACTCTTATTAGGCCTGATACGAATGAAAACCTGGTCTCCCACTTCATAACTTCGGTCGGTCCTATGTGCATCCGCATAACTTTTCTGCCTATCCTGTGCTTCCTTTAGTCTTTGCCTAATCTGAATCACTTGTTCCTCCATCTCTTAAATCAATTCTGGCCCAGCTGTTACTTGATCTTCTAATCTATCCCAACTCAACGACGTTCTACATGGCCTTCCATGCAGAGCTTTGTAGGGTGGCATTCCGATGGAGCTATGAAAACTGTTATTGTAGGAAATCTCTACCAAAGGTAGGTACTTCTCCCACTGGGTTTGATTATCCATGACATACATCCTGAGCATGTCTTCCATGACTTCATTTACTCTCTCAGTTTTCCCATTTGTTTCAGGATGATAAGTTGTGCTTAAGTTCCACTGAGTCCCCAATGCTGATTGCAAACTTGTCCAAAACCTAGAAGTGAATCTGGAGTCCCTATCTGAAATGATCTTCTTAGGTATCCCATGAAAATGGATAACCTCACTTACAAACACACATGCCACATCAGTGACATCGTAAGTGTCTCTAACCGGAATAAAATGATCACTCTTGGTTAACTTATCCACTATCACAAGAATGGCATTGTGTCTATGGGATGTGAGCGACAACCCCACAAAAAAATCCATAGAAATGACTTCCCACTTGGACATAGGAACATCATGTGGTTGTAGGAGGCCTGCTGGGTGATGGTGGTCGGCTTTCACTTGCTGACACTCTAGGCATTTGGTGACGAAATGGACTACATCGCACTTCATGCCTACCCAGAAGAAGAGCTTCCTCATGTCTTCGTACATCTTCTTCACACTCGAATGCGCACAATAAAGTGCTCTATGGGCTTCCTTCAGTATGATGTTTCGAATATCCCCATTCTCAGGGATGTACATCCTTCCTTGATATCTTTACAGTCCATCCGCCTCTAGACTATATCGTTCATACTTTGGATCTAACTGCCTCCCGCTTTGGAGGTTTGAAGTAACCTCTAAATACCAACCATCTCCTTGGAGTTGCGTCAACACATGTTCCCTCAGATTGAATTTTAAGGGTACTAAGGAGAAGATACGTGATCTCATACTCAAGGCATCTGCGACCACATTTTCCTTTCCCTTGATGTATGAAATACCAAAATTGTAATCACTCATAAACTCACTCCATCACCTTTGCCTGGCATTCAGATCTCTTTGAGTGAAGAGATGTTTTAAACTTTGATGGTCCATTTTGAGCTCAAAGTTTCACCCCACGAGATAGTGCCTCCAAATTTTCAGAGCTAGCATTACAGCTGCCAACTCTAAATCATGATTCACATATAGCTCTTCATGTTTCTTCAACTTCCTTGACGCACCAGCTATCACTCCTCCCTCCTGCATTAGCATAGCCCCCAACCCTTGCTTCGAGGCATCCGTGCAGACGGTGAAGTCATTTTCCATATCCAGCACTCATAGAATTGGCGCACTAGTTAGCAATATCTTAAGCTCGATGAATGCACTATCACATTCTTCTATCCATTCATAACTGACCCCCTTGCGTTGCAAAGTGGTGATGGGTTTCACTATTTTTGAGAATCCCTCCACAAATCTCTGGTAATAACCTGCTAGCCCCATGAAGCTTCTCACCTCATGGGCATTTTTTGGCACTGGCCACTCCATAATGGCCTTTACCTTTTCTGGGTCCATAGAGATTCCTTCGCCGGAAATGATATGACCTAAATAATGAATTTCTTTCTGGAAGAAGGAACACTTTGACAACTTCCCATACAATTTGTTCTCACTGAGGCAGGACAACACTACTCGTAGGTGTTCCTCATGTTCTCTTTCATTCTTGGAATAGATGAGGATGTCATCTAGAAAGACTTGTACAAAATGGTCTAAGTACTTATGGAATATGCCGTTCATGAGGCTCATAAATACGGCTAGCGCATTGGTCAATCCAAAAGGTACTACGACAAATTCGTAATGTCCAAACCAAGTTCGAAAGGCAGTTTTTGGGATATCGCCTTCCTTAATCCTTAACCGATGATACCCTGATCGCAAATCGAACATTGAGAATATCCCTACTCCTTTCATATGATCGAAGAGGTCATCTATTTGCGGCATTGGGTACCTATTTTTCACTGTAGCACGATTCAAGTCCCTATAGTCTATACACAATCGTAAGGATCCATCCTTCTTTTTTACAAAAATTACTGGTGCACCCCAAGGTGAGACACTAGGCCTTATTAGCCCTAAGTCCAGTAACTCTTTCAACTGCATTTGCAATTCAAAAAGTTCCAGCGGTATCATCTGATACGGAGTCTTGGAAATTGGTTTTGCACCAGGTTTTAGTTCAATAGTAAAATCAAGCTCCCTCTCAGGAGGTAACCCTAGTAACTCATTCGAAAAAACATCCTTAAATTTTGACAATACCAGGTACTGATCCAATGAGGGTCCCTTCCTTTCGTTCACTACTTCTACTACATAAATTCGACACCCTTGCCTCAAGCATCGCTTAACCTTCATAGTTGATATAAAGCGTAATGACACTTTTCTTCGTACACCCTGGATCTCTAATGGTTTTCCTTCGTCGTCTACAGCGAGCACCCTCTTTGTGAAACAATCTACCAAAGCTCGGTGAGCTGCTAACCAATCCATTCCAACGATTAGGTCATACGCCCTGAGAGCAGTGAAGTATACTTTCAACCTGGTAGTACACACTCCAAGGTCTACTATGCAATTATCAACACTAGGTCCTACCGCTTGTTTTTCCCCCAAAGCCATCTCGACTTGTTTAAAGTCATCGTACTCATAGATTGCCAACCCACTCTTTTCTAATGCAGATGGTGAAATGAAACTATCTGTCGCACTAGAATCGAATAAAATATTAACATTGATATGATTTAGTGTACCTGATGACTCCACCACCGTGGATTGATGTTCGGCCTGACGATTATTAACTGCTGCATAAATCTGGTGGCTGCTACTTGCTCTTCCCATCGGTGCCTTTCCTTCTCTATGCACGAACGCTGATTGTAACTCTGGGCAGTCACGCTGATAATGGGGTCCTCTGCACGCCCAGCAGGTAACACGAGATTGAACTTGTGCACTGTTATGTGACTGTCTCTGAAATGAGTTCCTTCCCCTGGAACCCCTGCCCCTACTAGTTGTTCCCTGAGATGGCCGTGGACCTATCTGCGTCGTTGGTGATGAAAGAGATGCTGCACTCACTACCATTGAGATCCCTGTGGCTACTATCCTTGGTGCGACTCTGTTACCATATGGCGGTGGCCTTGAGCCATACTCGCCAATTCCTCTAGCTTACTCTCCTAGTGTGTATGCCGCCTCCTTCCCACTTGTCCTAGTCTAAGTCCTTTAAACTTTTCGCTTAAAACTAATTATCCTTTGATGCTTGACTCATGATCTTTCCTTGGCACGTTGTACATATGTGTTGAATCATGTGTCTCAGTGGTTGTAGATGCGAGTCTTTAAGGATTGTAGAGTGGCTTTCAGCATGGGAACTTAGCGCTTGTGCGCTGTGGTTATGTATTGCTTCCTGACTTGTGGTCGTATGATGTAGTGAGCCTGAGGCAATGCATTGAAGCTTAGTGTTTGACTTTGACTGGTGGAATGGAGTGGAGGGACTTGGCACTTGGCTTGATGAGTTGTGTGTACGGCCTCGTGAGCTTGGCGCTTGGATAATCGGAGATTATTCTTCAGGATAGTACTTTGCTACTATTGATAATTAAACTATTTATATGTGAATTTATTTGTAAAAGTGATATGTGTGGTGCGTTGGTGTTAGTGCTCTTCTTAAGGTGCTTCGCTTGGTGGGTGGTCATGGGTTCAAAACCCATATCACCCCCCTTAAGTAACATTTTTTTTTTTTTTTTATAAATATGTGGTTTTAATTAATTAATTTAAATTTTGAAATCCCTAATTTAAAATAAAACCTAATTTATTTAATTTATTTAAACTATAAAATTGTTTATTATATATATTTTTTTGGATATAAGAATTTAATTAAAAAAAATGAAATGGATAAATATATTAAAAAAAACTTATATTAAAAACTTACCTCACAGGCCTAAACCTCGCATGTGATCCACGTGCTGCTCCTTATTTTCAAGAAAATAATAAAAAAAAAGTTATCATTTAAACCCTAAAAGGCACCATTCCTTTCTCATTTTCTCGGTCGTTTGGTGCTTTTGCAGGGAGAGTTTGAAGGAGGGAGTTTAGGCGCGGCCAAGGATTTGGTTCCTCCCTCGGCCTTGGTCGCTGAGCTATGGCTCTCTCCCTCTCGATGGGTGTGCAGCCATGGTTTCTCTTGGGCATGGCCCTGCGCTGGCTTGTATATGGTTTGATAATATATATTTTTTTGCCTCTTTAATTTATTTGCAGAGTTTTATACCAATTGTTTCCCAATCTTTCATGAGTCCAAGGCTATTGTCTTGGTTTTTTTTTTTTTGGCGTTGACGCTTGGGCATTGGATTGTTTGTTGTGTGTTGGTTTTGCAAGCCGCGTTGTGTAGGTGGATGCGTAGTGCAGTTTGCTATGCCCCTTTTGGTCTCTCTCTCTCTCTATGGCTTAGTGTGAGTGCTTGCACACTGTACCTTTGTGTGTTGCATGACGCTAGTTTTTTTTTGTTTGTTTGTTTATTTAGAGATTTTTCGTGCAGCGCGTGGACTCCTCTGCTTCGCACGGGCTTTGGGCTTGGTGGGCAACTTGGTAGTTGGTGCTTTGGTCTTTGTTGTAGCTCACTCTCCCTCCACCGGATGGATCCGGCCACTTTGTCATTAGAGAATATGATATCTGTGTATATTAAACAGTCCCAGAAAAATAATTTGTATTTGGAAGTAGATTGTTTGAAGATAAATAATTTTGAAGATTATTCGGTGGGGTCGGCGCTGTATAGTCTCTGTTCAGACTTCTTTGCACTATCTCTTCTCTCCAAACCACTTCTCATCTGTAAATCGTACCTGCTCTGTGATAAAATTGGATTCTCTAGTCTGTCTAGTGGATTTCTATTATGCGTATAGTTTATATGCATGTGTTTGCTGGACGAAACAGGGCATCTATGTATTTGTGTCGTTAGGGCTTCTTCTTTACCCTCCCTTCCATGTTTGTGATAAAACTTCGGAAAAATTATATCGCTATATGACCAGAGCGGATATTCCGGCTTTTAAATTTCATCCTTTCATGTAAATCGCGTTCAATTTGATTTCTTTTTCATTGATTTTTCAGTAATCAACACTTGAAAAACCCTCATTTTGTCTTTTGGAGTTGCCAGCAGTTGTATTTCATGGCTTTGTTTGAAATTTGGAACAGTGTGTGTGAATATATGTAGATACACGTGGAATTCATTGTATAATTGTATGAAAATCGTATGGGGTTTTGAGTCGTTGGGATCCTTTGTGGATGATGCTATTTCTTTTCCTTACCTTGCATGGCGATTTTTCCAGAAAACAAAAACCCTCTGCATGGTTTTTCTAGACCGTGAGTTATCCTTTGGATTCTCTGTGCATTGGAGGTCCTCTAACAATTGTTGTCGGATGTGCCTCAATGGCATTCCCTTGACAAATCGCTTCGAGTGGCACCTAACTCCACCCAACACGTTAGCACCGCCTGGCTGCCTCCACTGAGGGGGAAGAGAGTCATAATTCTATTGAAATATTAGCGAATAATCTATCCGTAGTTTGATAGAGTGAAGTTTAGTCTTAATTTTGATACTTCACTCACTGTTCGTCTCTGTACCTTTTGCCTGGATAAAATAACACTAAGTTTAGGGTTAGCGATTGGCACATTGTGCACCAGGTTGACCAATGGCTTCCTTCATGGCTTGGAAGCGAAATATTCCTTATCAACAACTCAGTGCTCTTCTAGCCACGACGGAGGATTGAAACCTCAAATCGGTCTTCAAATCCTGAGCGATTTTTCTGACTAGGTGCTGGAAGGGAAGCTTCCTTCGTGGCTTAGCACGTGGTCGCAGACTTAGTTCTTGATGTGGGCGATGGGAAATGGTGACATTGTTGTATACCAACTCTCGATATCATATAGATTGGCTTCAAATGCCAATACGATTTTATTTTACCCTTCCTCTCGGCACAGTGTATCCATTAATGAATGGGAAGATTATCACTAATTTTTGATGAATTGGCAATTTACAGTATATATTTAGCTTGTTCAAAGGTGTATGAATTTACGTTACTCTGTTGATAGGTTCCAAAAGGGCAGGCTGATATGGCTCATTCTTTGGCCATTTTGAATGCGTAATTTGTTACATTCTTACAGATTTTCTTGGCTTGTTGTGTTGTGTGTTTTGTTTTACATGTCAGGGCATGCTTCAATCCTATTCTCCGAGATTCTTTGTTGTCATATAATTACAAGTAACAACTATTATTCTAAAGAATTTGCATTGAAAAGGAGGCTTCAATCGTTGAGGTTCCAATCAATGTAGATAAGAAAGGTGAATGCCCTGTTAATAAAAAAAAATTTACTGTAAATACCTATACCTTTTTCTTTTATTGGAGATTGTTCCTACGACCTAATAATTTTATAATTTATTTTATTTCTATTTCTACATATATATATATATATATATATATTCTTTATTTTTATTATTATTTTTTTTAACTTTATTCTTATTGTATTTTTATTTTTTTTTGTTGTTCATTATATAAAAATATCAGTCTATACAGGTGAGGCTTCTCATAGGTTTGAAGCTTTTACACACTAGGCTTCTTACAGGTCTAAACGTGAACGGGCCTCCTTCAAACTTACAACAGTTTCTAAGGTTTTCTGGTTTATTTCTGGATCGATTCTAAGTAGGTGGCATCTGAAAACATCACCTTAAAGAATTTATGTTATAAATGTAATTTGATTAACCTTAGAAGAGGAATTATTGGCAAATGATGCAATGCATAGTTCAGCTGAAAAGGCATGTTGGCTTGCAGGCTAGGTGGAGGTGGAGCTTGGAGCTCAGACTTTCATCTAATTAAAGGGTTTCTGGGTTGTTTAAATTTCTGGGTGGGGTTTGTTTAAATTTTTGGGTGGGTAGGTATGCCCTCGGCTCCAGATTTTGAACCAGGGCTCTAATACCATGTGTAGAGTCCTAACTCTATTAAATCCAAATGTTTTCATACAATTAAACATATTATTCTTTCTCATACATAAATAATTCATTCGCCATCATATGAGCATATAATATTCGACAAAATTTAAAATTTAACTACAGCATGAAAATAACTCAGCAATTTCATAAATAAATTACCTGCTTCTGATGCTAATTTATGTTGATATGGTTGTCCAGCCTATTGCTTTGCTACTGCCTGATGCACTGACAAACTCTCACCAAACTGACTAACCTCCCAGCCAGCTAGGAGCAACTTGTCCGACTCCCTAGCTCCAGGAAACCGAAAGGAGTCCTGGCCCCCATGCCCAAAACCCCCAGCAATCGGTGCCCCCTACTTTTGATTCACCAAATACCCCCAAAACCCAAACTCCTCACACCAGAGATCTCCACAGAAAAATCTCCCATAGAAAAACCCCCCTCCTCAAAATGCTTCCTGCCTCCCCAAAAAGAATGCCCTTCCCATAAGACTCTTCCCCATCATATCCTCCTTCACCGACTCTCCTCCCCTCACTAATTTCCTTATCTCCCCCTTTAATATCTTATCCCCTTATTAAATGTCTTATCCCCTTCATTAATATCGTATCCCCTTCTTTAATGTCTTATCCCCTCCCATATACGTAAAGCATTTAATTAAACAAATTAAAATTATTAAGCCCCTTAAATTTATTACCCATGTCATTGAATGTGATATGTAATTAATTAATTAATTAATTAATCAAAAGTTAAAAACAATTAATTAATAAATAAATATTTAATAAATTTTAATTAAAACCATATTACGACAATTAATTATCTAATTAATTTTACTTAATAATCCCTAAGCATATATTCAACTAGGGTTGTTACATGCAAGACTTGCTAGAATGGTGGTAGATTTATTTATGAGAAGATATGCGACGGCTAGGCTTATTCACAAGAAGATGATTACAATGTGGCTCTAAAGGATTTTATATGAAACATGAATGCCAAAACCCTAGACATCCACAAACCTAACCCTAGGATATGAAGCACCAAAAGTCATGGGGGCCCCATTGGGGTAAGTTAATACATTAACTTCCCGGGGTCGTAATGTTTGCATACGATCTTCGTTTTAGGCGTGTGATAGCCCGTTGGAAATTTATTTTAGAGAACTATGCATTATGCCATCAAAATTTGACTCCATCTATAGTTTGAATGTGGCAAGCCAAGAAAACATTGTTTAGATCCCCAAAATGGCCCTAGAAGTACAAAATATGTGTTGACATGGAAACTTCCAAAATAAACTAGTTGGAATAGGTGGGTGGCCACCAATATCCACCTCGATGTTATGTAGGGCTTCATGATAGCCCCATAATTGCATAATCCACAATTACAAATAAATTTCCCCATTATAGAGAAACGTGTTGAACTGAAGATTGTCAAGATAAGCTAGTTGGAATTTGGAATAGGTGTGTGGCCACCAATATCCACCTAGATCATAGCTAAAAACAACTCATATTCAATATTATTCAACATTTTAGGCTGTTGTTGTGCAATGGATATTGGGTATTCATTCTCGTTCACAAAACTGACCAGCCATTCTCATATTTTGTCCTCTAGAAAATTCGTGAGGTCGTCAAATTTTGTTCCCCATGAAACCATTAGTATACCTAGCTCAGATTTCATTTGACCTCTTTTTAACAACATGGAATCCCGTATCAGAGGTGGGCCTTTCATTTCCTTGACCATATTCGTTACCCCTCAAAAACAATGAAATTCTCCTTTCTTCAAGAGCATCACAAGTGGTGCTTAATTGTTGGAGGGTATAACTCTTTCCGAGCCAAAAAAAACTTTATTTTATTTAATATCTTTTTAAAGGGGATATATTGTTTCTATCTCGTAAGCTCATTCATAATTTATATCCTTGCAACTAAAATACTTACTGCACTTTTATAAAAATGTTCATCACTTTGCAAATATTTCTACAAGAATTCCTCAGAGTGAATGGACTCTTCCTATCATGACACCCATTTTTATGGAAATCCCCAAAGATTCCATGATTATGCCGAGTCTTTTATTAATGTTTTTTGGAAACATATTTATTGACACCTATCAATATCTTAGCAATCGTGGTGACCTTAGAGCTTGATCTGGTCACTTGTTCAGGGAATTCACCTAAGAATATCATAGATAAGGGATCATCAAATAGTGGCTTCAGGGTAAGGGAAACTTCAAGTTTTGTTATCCTCTTCTTAAATCTAGTGTTTTCTAAGTCTTTCTCTTTTATCCAGTGGGATACTGCCTCGTGTTGGAATACTGAGAGTGGGGTGAATCAATATTACACAATATTTTTTACAAAAAATTTCATTTAATCAAAAAAATTTATTTACCAGTAGTCAATAATGAACAATTAAATCATAAAATACACAATACACAGAGATTTACCATGGAAACCCAAAATGCGAGAAAACCACAAAACTTTATTTCTAAAATTTTTGTAAGTACCAACTTATAGAAGACACCAATCTGTAATAATGTTTCCTGGAACCAACCTGTAACAGACACCAATCCCCTTGCTGGGAACTAGCTCAGCCAATGGGCACCAACCCACAAAATTATTTTTTACAAGCACCAACATGTAGGAGGCGTGAATCCCCTTCCTTGCTCCACCCTGCCACCCTCAACAATTGTAACTCATAGTTTTCTTCATAATACCTCTCCTGCATGCTTCATCCTTTGTGTCATCAAACCTCATATATTCATCGCCCCCATGCTTTTGTTGTGAGCCTCAGAGTCTCACTTATTAACACTTCACACATCACACTCACTTCCACATGCACTATAGCTCAATCAAGGGATCATTATTTATATATAGCTTTTGTACTGAAGTTTTTTTCCACACACAATGTCGTTATCATCAAGTTTGATATGATTCCTTTTGTATCTTCCTCAAAATTGGGCCCTAACACTTTTCATTTCATGCAATCTACACACAGACCACACAACACAATTTTGATGCTTAACAACTGTCGAATCTCATCCTTGATTGAATATTGTCAGTTGATTTACAATTTTGTTCATAGGGGTACCAATAGAATTTACAAAACTTCAATGTACATCATCCATCTAACATGTCGTTTATTGGATCACAATCGTCGACTTATTCTTTCATATCAGGACCACCAGGGTGCCGAAACTCTCAACACCATCTCAACGCATAGTAATTATTTGATTGTCTCTTGATTAGAGCATAACCATCAGGTCTAGAATTCATAACATATAAAATACTAGGATATCGAATCCTTTGGACTTCATCACTCAGCCACCATTACATCTAGATAATATTTGATTTCATCCATTGATATGGGATCTATCTATTGGGACCATCATGATATCAAGCACTCAACACTTCCTCAACCGTGGGATCATTGAGCCATGATTTTCATAGATTATTGGAGTCCTCCTATTCAGAGTTTCAACTCTACTCTGATGACAAGTAGCGCGAGAGATCCAATGATCCTCGCAGTCTAAAATCAATGGCTTCAATTACATCATCCCCTCAACATGCTTGATGGTTATCTGTTGTCCATTTTTCCTTTCATAATCTAGTTAGGTTGGGCCCACATATATCTACGATTGTCATATTATCTCATTTACATGCCGATCAATAGTCCAGATTGCTCCTTGGAGCTCCTTCATTGGAGTCTCGATACTTCCTCACACTCAAGAACTCCAATGGACTCATCCTGAAAACAAATAGGTATTTTCAACACATCGTAGCCCCGATCTAGATTACTCCAAATAGATCACAACCATTAATCGAGATTAATGGAAAAATATGTCGAAAATCAAGGCACGATGGAATATTCTTCGATACACTCCTTTCGGAATGGTGAAACTTCCCCAACCTTCTGAACTTTGAATAATAAGCTCTGAAGGTATCGAAAAAACAAATATTATTTCATATCCTTTCCTCAGATTATAAACAAAAGGTTGAATTGTTTTACCCCAACCATCTCACTCCGATGGACGGTCCAAATCTCTTCAGCATGGCTTTGATATATAAACGGTTCATATTAATTTGGATTTTCCTTCATTGTCGGACTTCCTGTCACCTTTGTATGTGCCCAAATATGCTTATGACATGTGTTCTAGTCATTGGGTTACACTTGCCTACTTATGTGGCACTATCGTGATATTTACGTGGAACTGTATGAAGTCTGACACGTGTATGTGATGTGTTGCTGACATGGCACTGACATGGTATTGACATGTCCTCCACGTTGACTGCTTGCACGTGTATTGTATGAACATCCATGCTCCTAATATTTTTAGCATGTAAATCAAGGCTAGGAATGAAATATTCTTTGATACTCTTATTTCAAAGAACATATTACTCTGTCAATGTTCCTCCTCCAATAGTTATGACTCAAAAATTATTTTTTCAGATTCCTAATTTAGGACGACTTATGGATGTGGATTCGGTTAGATATGGATCTAACATTTCATCTTGGTTGTCCATTATTATCATACAAACGAAGATTGTGGCACTAAAATTTAACTCCTTTCTCATGGTTCCATGGCTCTTCCATTTGCATCTGAACTAATATCCTTCACTCTTTCATTATAAACTCATCAAAGTATATTTTCCTTATGCATGTGGGATATTGTATTTTTTCTTTGCTTTGTTATCTTCATATCTGGATCATTGATCTTATTGAATGATCAACGATTAACAACTCATGATTTCTCTACTCACAGAACCTTTTCCACAAGCCAAAGATTCCTGTGATCCTCTGCAACCTCGTTGTTGAGCATAGTAGCATAGATCTCATCGAAATTTAATCAAAACACAAAGATATATAGATGTGAAGGGAACTTCTCGACTTAATCTGTGAAATTTTGTTTATAGGTTTCAATCCTTGGACCTGTCATCACAGTATGTCTTCATTCATCTTCATAGGGAGTCATTATCAATGACCTCCATGACTACCTTTGACATCAATGACAACATAATTTCCAATAATCTCCCCCTTTTTCATTGATGGCAACAAATTCATAAATATTGCATTCTTATAGTATAAATACTACATTCTACTAGTCTACGCATTTCTCCCCTATCTCTTTTCTCTTCCCCTTTGATGTCAATGGAAAATACATTTTTCTCCCTTTTACTATGTTCTTCATTTTATGTTATGTGGCAAAAAATTTCCTTTTCTTCTGCATCCCCCTTGACATGGTACTCTTAATTTTTCTCTGCATCATGCAACCATATGCACTCTCCCCCTTAGATTTTGGTTCTGCTGAGAAATTGGAATGATTCCCATATTCTTTCTGAGATACTCAAATGTATATCTAGGTATGGGTTTTGTAAATATGTATGTTATGTGTTCCTTGGTAGGAACATATTCCAACTTGACAATTTTATCATTTACCTATCCTCTCAAAAAGTGATATTTGATTGGGATATGTTTTGTCTTTGAGTGCATCATTGGATTCTTTTAAATTCTTATAATGTTGGTGTTGTCACATAGTATTGAAATTGGCCTTTTGTATTCTATTTGAATGTCTTGCAGTGTTTGTTTCATCTATAGAATTTGTGTATAACATGAATATGTTTCAATGTAAAATGATTTTGTTGTGGGAAATGAGATTAAAGATTGTTTCTTGCTTATCCAAGATACTAACCAATTTCCTAATAAGAATTCTCCTCCACTTGTTCTCTTCCTGTCATCAACATTGTGGTCCGAATCTGCATCAGTATATTCTATTAGAGTAAAGACTTCTCCTTTTGGATACCATAGTCCAAATATCAAAGTACCCTTTAAATATATAAATGTGTGTTTGACAGTCTATACATGTGTTTCCTTGGGAGAAACTTGAAATATTCCA
>ML780886.1:622749-638261 GCA_009831015.1 Picea engelmannii | reverse complement strand
TCCCTCGAACATATTACAAGAAACCAAAGAAAGAACCAATTAAGAGGTCATATAGGACCTCTTAGTTTGAATGTAGTTTTAAAATTGGTGGGAAATATCATTTTAAATAATCTGGGCCCAATTGAAAATGACCACTAATCATATTAATTAATGGAGGACATATAAAACATAACTCATAATGTAAGTTGTTGATTCTTGATCAACCAATTGTGAAACAATCCATACAAACTCATTATATGGTTGAGCCAACATGCATGTGTTGATGTCATTGGGGATCGAGGACCTGAAAGGAGGCTGGAACAAAAAATCCATAAGTATATGCACACCACCATCCTAAACATATAGGAAGCCATCTACCTTAGAAAGATCGAGGAATTTTTTTGGTTCTGGGAGTTGTAGCATCCTCCTAAACATATTGGGATTCTAAAGGATAGGATTGATTCCACTCTCCTTTTCCTTGATTAATCTATAATATCCCAAATCCGCAGATCTGGATATTAACTCTCTACTGACCCTGTCTATTGCAAATATGATACTATTTGGATGGTTGAGTGGGTTATTTAGGTTTATGACTGGGTTTGATAACTTGAATTTAAAATGCGTGGTGGTTTTGCTTGTGGTTTCAGGTGGAACAACTTGTTTAAGATATATTTAATAGTGAAGCAATTACAATAATGACATGCTTGTACACAAATTCACACACAGACTACATGCATGCAAAAATAACCAAACCAATATTCAATTAGACCTTCAAATGACTAGATATATACTAGAATACTAGTAAAATCATCGAACAATACCTAGAACTAATATGTGTCGCTAGATCATCGACATCCAAGCTTGATATGTGACATGTGTCCATTTACTACTGCATGCAACGCTCGATCTACTACCGGAAGATGAATCTGATGCATGAACAAGAAGGACTCCTATGAATATGATGATATCTATCCCAATGAAGTTGCCTTCTTCCCTATAATAATCACCCTAGATGGATTTGCTGCTGCTAGGCTCCTGGATCTCTCTGTCACTAACAAAATCAATTTTTCCAACTGTTTGGAATGCCCTCATGCTCGCTAAATATGAAGAAGTTCCCCAAGTAGATTCCACAATCAAAATATAATGGAACCTATCTCTAATGGAGCGCCCTTCCTCCCTCTCCAATGGGGCGGAAGGAATTTGGCTCGCTAGCTCTCTGGATGAGTAGATATGAGAATTTGTGATCTCTCCTATATCTGTCAAACATGTTGCAGGTCCTCTGACTGAATGTGATGCCTTGATGTCTAGAAGGCTCAGAAAAATATGTTGGATGGCTCAAATGAAGCACCTTCCCTTGATCTAAAATGGGTTATGAGGGTTTAGATTCACTATGCCTCCTTAGGAAGATCAAACCACCATACGTTTGTTGTCTACTCTAGAACTCACATTGGAATATGAATGTAGAGATCGATCTATGATCTCGATGCTCAATATGACTGTAGATATGTAATTAAAGAAATGAAAACACTATGTGGTCTACCCAACTGGCTAGGGTGTGTCTCTTAGCATTGAATCCAATCCCTTGATGTCTTCCTCTTGGGATCCAAAAGTATCCTCAAATTTTCTTGAATCTGGGTTTCTCCTCAGAGGTATGGTTTCAATTCTAAAATCATCAATAATCAGCCATTAGGTCACTTTTACTCTCCTATATCCACTCAAACCCTAATTCTTCATTGACTTTCACTTATGTGATTTTTCTAAGTTTTTTTTATTTAATATTCACTTAAGCGCTTAATTACCTTTTTTCCACTTAGTCACTTAATGTCATATTCAAATTATAACATTTCCCTAGTGAAATGACATCAAATGAACATTTTCCCTTCTTTTTTCCTGGATATAGTCTAAAGGGGATGTTTAGACTACTAAGCTCTCCTCTCTGGAGTCCTTACTCGAAAAGGGACATTATAGTCCTCCCTTCCCAATATTTCTTGTCCTCAAGCAACACTAATATAGGGTGTTGCAAAATCTTATCACTCTCCCAAGTAACATCCTCTATTGGAAGTCCTCTACATATGACCAAACACTCTCTGTTGACCTAACTCAATTTCCTCTCTCTGAACTCTAATATGTCCTACAAAACCAAATCTAATTGTCCCTCCTCATCCAAAGGGGTTAGCTCCTCCGAAGTGCTAATGAACTGTCCCACCGCTTTCTTGAGGCAAGAAACGTGGAACACGTTGTGAATCTGACTCCCCTATCATAATTCTAACTCATAGGCCACTTCACTTACCTTGTGTATGACCTTCTATGGTCCATAGAATATGGTTTTAAGCTTATCTTCCCCACTCTTCTTCAAATATGACTACCTATATGGTTGTAGCCTCTGGAATACTAGATCCCCAACCTCAAATCTATGCTCTATCCTATGTCTATCTGCATTCACCTTCTTTCGATTCTGCACCACTAGTAGATTCTCCTTTAATACCTTGAGAATCTCCTGACTCTCTGCTATCAAGTCTTTGGTCTTACGATCCATGTTGTCCCCAAAAAACAAATCAATGAAAGTGGGAGCATCATATCCATATAATCCTCTAAATTGGGTCATACCCATGGACATGTGGAAGGTAGTGTTGTAACAGTGCTCTCGACCTTACCCACACTTTTTTTTGTCTTATTACATATTTCCTAAAGTATCCCTCTATCCACTTGTTGACTATCTCAGTTTTCCCATTAGTTTTGGGGTGGTAAATGGTGATGGGTGTCAACTTTGTACCAACCAATATGAATAACTCCTGCCAAAATGTGTAGATGAACTGACTAAATCTGTTACTGCTATACTCTATGGAAACCCATGAAGTATGAATATCTCTCTGAAAAAAGTGTGCAAATTTGGTCAATCTGTCAACCACTAAAAATATGCGGTCCTTACCCTCAGCCTTAGGTAGGCCTATAATGAGTTACATGGATATACTTTCCTATTTTTTCTCTGGAATAGGGAGTGGTTTAAGAAACTCTGCTAGGATTGTCTACGCTGACTTGTTCTACTGGAAAGTGACACACTCGTTGATATGTCTAATCACATCCTTCTTGAGACCCTTCCAAGAGAATCTCTCCCTGACCTTCCTTTATGTCTTGAAGAAACCCCGATGGCCTACTAAAGCTGACTTTTGTACTGCCACAAAGAGATTGTTTTTGAGACTAGATGTGGGCACAAGGTAGACTTGATCTTTATATAATATGACCTCATCTATGAATTTGTACCTGTCATCTTATACATGTCCGTCAAATAACTCACATGTGAACTTATTCTTGGAATAATATAGTAACAAGTTTGAATTCCAATCTGCTGAGATATCCATCTCGATAGTGTTCTCAAATCCTCTGTCTGGGGGTATTCCTAGTGGCATCAAATGAAAAACCTGCTCATGTTGACTCAACAAATCCTCAATCTCTTCGTGAGAATTTTGAAGACTATCTGAATCCCTCCACATGGTGATCACACACTCTATTACATATGATACTCCCCCATGTCTGGAGATCCTCTCCATCCTCTTTGATGACACTCTTCTAGGTACCCCTCTTGACATAACCCTCAATAAAATCTTCTTCCCCTCAGTGTAATTGAATCCCATCTCAAGTGCTTGGTAATTAGTAGAAATATTTCCCAAAGTGATGAACCATTAGACTCCCAATACCACATATATGTCAGAAAGGTCAACCACATCAAATGTATCCTTCATTATGTAGTTTCCCAGATGTACGTCTAAGTCTGGAACTTGATCCAAACACTCTACCGTGTGACCATCAACTACTACAACATCAAAACCCCCAAAATCCTTGGTTTACAGTTCTCTCCTAGACACCAGTGTAACGTCAATGAAATTGTGGGTTGCCCCACCATCTATAAAGGAAATGGCACATTGTCCCTAAATAGTCCCTTTGATCCTGACTGTGTCATACCTAGGGAATCCACAAAGGGTCACTATGAATCCTCCTTTCACTAATGATCGTCTATTAACCTTCTCGTGAGGTTGTGGCTCTACCGGTGGTTGTGCCCCTATCAGTGTTGATGGTCTCCTTAGAGGATGTGATTCGTCGGATCTTAACTTTAGTGCATTAAAAAGTTTTAAAGATTGTGTTTATTAGTTTTGCTTAACACATGTAATAGCATAAATATAATGAAATGAATGCTTCTAAACTGAAATGTAAAGCAAACTGAAACATAGAAAGAGAAGCAGAAAAATGAGATTCACAAACAGAAGTTGATAACGGAGTTCACCCCCTTCACTGGGCTACGCCTCCAAGTCCCTCTCCAATGGGTACCGATCCAATTAATAGCTTCAAAATAGTACAAATGGTTCTGGAATCTCTGAAAATCAACTTCAGCAGCTGTAGAACAGAATGCTAGACAAAAGCCTTCAAGACCTCTCTTGAAAATTACAAATTGGCCTTCAAAAGGAAAATAAGCCAAAATATAGCAGAGTACAGTCGACTTAACATAACAACATCTGGACATTTTACAACAAAACACTCCCCTCTATGCATACTGGCTGAAACCCCTGGTTATAAAGTTGTAGGTCTCACGTTCAAACCCAATTTTGGTGCATTTGTTCTATCCCTGCGAGATTCTGACAACAACAGAATGATTCTCTGTGCTCTAATCAAGGCTGAACCTCCTAGAAATGTGACTGGAATCGTGTTGTTAAAGCGTTCAGTGGGAGGATAGATCACGGGTTCGACTCGTTTTCTACTCGTTTTAGCATATACAGAATAGATTATGGTTATAATAACCATATGTTACTTTTTTTAAAACCTCACCAAAATGTTACATCTGAGTGCAAGTCCCGCTAAATGTTACAACCATCCTACGTGACAGTCTGTTCCATATCCACCAAAACTTTGCAACAGGACTGTATACATCACATATACTATCCACTATACCATATTTGGTATTGCTATCCCGCCACATAATGGATATCCGCCAACTGGAAATTCCACCAAATGTTATGTTGTCCTGCCAAACTTCACAAATGTCGCACCGTTGCAATAACCGCCAGATGTTATACACAAACTGTGCACCCAACGAGCTAACCGCCAGATGTTACACTAGACTGTGCACAATACATCACAACGGATGTGATAACCACCAACTTAACCATGCACCCATTCTCAAATGTTAACGAATGAACCATTGGACCGTGCACCGTTTAGCATTCTTAGGACATGTGACGACCCATGGAACATATGTTAAGGCTAGTTTTTCACACCATAAAGTAGCTCATGTCGACCATAGCATAGTATATGGTTTAGTTTTTATATAATAACCATTGTACAATTTTTTTCTTTTGACATTGGATAAGTGTAACTTTGAAGATGAATGACCCCCTGGATCATTCCTCCCCATTGGAGAGCTTTTGGACCTCCAAAAGCCTGAATCACCCTGTAAGTAAGTGAGGGTACAACTCCCTCATTTTTCCAATCTCCATCCATCTTGCTTTGCTAGGATGCATACCTTTAAGCCCCACTCGAAGGTACTCAACATTCCCCCTTCGTGAAGTCCTTACATTTCTGTCAAGAATGACATAATCCTACAACTCATTCATATATTCAGGCGCCATATCATCAACTGAAGGAATCTGCATGTTAGTTTCCTCATCCATGATCATAGGAGGCTCATGCAATTTAAGATTCTCAACATTGACAAATGAATAGATTTGCATGTATGGAGGTAAATTCAACAGAAAAGAATTAGTACCAATCTTTTCCAAGATCTCAAAAGGACCATACCTGATAGGATTAATATTTTCACCTTCACCTTTCATTCGTTCTTTGGTGATATGTAACCAGACTCGGTCGCCAACCTAAAATTGATGATCAAATCGATGCTTGTCATGCCTAGCTTTGTACTTTGTCTGGATCTTCTCCAACTGTTCTTGAACTGCTTGCTGCACTGCTTGGATTCTCTCAATGAATTTTAGAGATTTATCTGCATCATGATGTCCATCCACTGCATATTTTCCAAAAGAGAAGTCCATACGTGTTTTTGGCAGATAACCAAAACAAGTTTCAAAGGGAGATCTTTTCGTAGAAGAATGAACTGCATGATTGTAAGCATGTTGTATATACTCCAACTGCTCATCCCAAAGTTTAGGATGTTTACTACAATATCCTCTAAGCAGCTGAACCATTGTCCTGTTTACTACCTCGGTTTTCCCATCAGTCTGTGGATGAAAAGTTGTACTTTTATTAAGTTTAGTATCCATAAGCTCCCATAAAGTTGACCAAAATTCCCCCAAGAACCGAGAATCCCGATCAGATACAATGGACATGGGTAGCCCAAAATGTACCCAAACATTCTGAAAGAATAGATGAGCTGTTTGTTCAGCAGTGATCTTCTTGTTACATGGCATCAAGCTACACATTTTTCTAAATCTATCCACAACAACATATAGGTAATCATGCCCTTTTCTAGACACAGGTAGTCCTCCTACAAAGTCCATAGAAATGCTTTCCCAAGGACGAGAAGAAACTGGAAGAGGTGTGTACAATCCCAATTTCCTATTGCTAGGCTTACTTGTTGCACACATAACACAACCTCTTATGTATTTAGCTACAATTTCTTGCATTTGAGGCCAATAACAATGATTCTGCAATACTGACAATGTTTTGCTTACTCCAAAATGTCTTGCAATCAATGAACTATGTTCTTCTCGAATCACATGCACTCTTTCTTTCTCTGGAATACAAAGTTTACCAAGATGATACAAGAGTTGATTATGCAAATAATAGTTCTCTTCCCATTTACCATGTATTAGTGATGCATATACCTTCTTAAAATCTTTATCTTTTGCATACTGTTCAATAAAACTTTCATGTGTTAATGCATTGTTCTGAAGAATGATTGAAGCATTTGTAGGCGGCCTTGATAACATGTCTGCTACCTTATTATGAATTCCCTTTTTGTATTTAATTACAAGATGAAACTGTTGCAAGAATCCAATCCATCTTAAATGCCTACTTTGTTGTACTTTAGTTTGAGATTGTAAATATTTAAGTGGTTGATGATCAGTATGTATGATTGTTTCTTTACCCATGATATAATGTTTCCACTTCTTCACACTTTGTACTAAAGCATACAACTCTTTGTCATAAGTATGATAGTTACTTACCATAGTAGAGAATGTCTCTGAATGGTAACAAACTAGCTTCCTTCCTTGCATCAAAACTGCTCCCATGGAAAACCCACTTGCATCTATTTCGATCTCGAATGGCTGCTGCAAATCTGGCAATGTCAGAACCAGTGTTGTGCTGATCTTTTCCTTCAAAGTGTCGAAGGATTTCTGATGCTTGCCTCCCCACTAGAAAATATCTTTAATACTTGTCAAAGTATGTAATGGTGCAGCAATGGAAGAAAACCCATAAATGAATTTCCTCCAATACTAAACCGCACCCAGAAAACTTCTGACTTCAGTTACAGTATTAGGCCTTGGCCAGTTTATGATAACAACAACCTTGGTTGGGTCCACTCGCAGATGGCCTACACCAATAATATGGCCCAAATATACTAAGGAAGTTTTTGCCAACTCACATTTAGACATCTTTACATAAAGTTTCTCCTTCCTTAGTACATCCAAAACTTTCCTCACATGTACAATGTGCTCCTCCCAAGTTTTGCTAAAGACAAGGATATCATCCAAGTATACGATTACAAAATAATCAATAAAGGGTCGAAAGACATCATTCATGACCCGCATGAAAGTAGTAGGTGCGTTACATACCCCGGAAGGAATTACAAGCCATTCATACAACCCTTGTTTTGTTTTAAAAGTTGTTTTCCAAGCATCATTTTCAGCAACCCGAATTTGATGATACCCACTACACAAATCCAATTTAGTAAAATACATTGGATGTTTCAACTAATCAAGAAAATCATCAATGCAAGGAAGAGGATACCTGTTTTTAATGGTGATTTTGTTAAGGGCCCTGTGGTCGATGCACATTCTCCAAGACCCATCCTTCTTTGGCACCAAAACTATAGGAGAGCCACAAGGAGAAGTACTTGGTCGAATGACCCCCTTCTCAATCATCTCTTGAACCTGCTTCTTGATTTCCTCATTCTGCATTACAAACATCCGATACATGGCTATGGTCAGGAGTGGCACATCCTGCTGCAACTATATCTCATGTTGAATCTCTCTCTTTGGTGGTAACCCTTTCGGATCTTGAAATAAATCATCATACTCAGAAACAATTTCAACTATTTCAGATTTATGCTTGGTATCACAACCTTCAAATGATTTAGAGATCTCGTCATTTTTTACCTTAATCATCATTAATACAAAATTCTTACTAGCATTTACCAACCTCTTCATTTGTCCTGCAGTAACTATTGCTAGATTTGTTTTTGTCTTATGTGCTCGTACAATATATTCCACACCATCTTTAAAAAGATGATACTTATTCTGCTCTCTATAAAAGACTGCTTTCCGGTCATACAAATATGGACTCCCAAGTACAATCCCAAAAATATCTAGTGGAACTACATCGAATTCTACCTCATCCATAGACTTATCTGTAATTGCAAACTTCAATATACATTTCTTTGTAACTTGCAATTGTGTATCATTAGTAACCCAACCAAGAGGATAGGGTTTTTCATGAGGCATAGTAACTAGATGCAATTTCTTAACCACTTCTTCTGATATCAGATTTACTTTTGAACCACTATCAAACAATGTATCAATCTTTGTGTGATTTGCAATGACATGAACATGAAACAATGCACTTCTATTTTTATCATTTTTCTTAGAATTAGATGGCAGATTTGTACTTGCACTAGAACTAGATTTTTCATCAATGGAAAGTGAGATACCTTTATTCTTACCCTAGATTTCGACAGCTGTAACTTTTGTTTCATCTCCTGAATCGGATCCCAAGTCTTGAATAACTGCTGCAGTAGCTTTTTCTTTTTCCCCTTATCTTTGCTTTTAGATTTGCTATCAATTTTAGATGATTTCTTCACAAAAGTATCATTAGCATGCTTTCCCCTAGCTTCTAAATGTGTGGCTTGAACACATACATCATCCAAGTTGCTGGGGTTAAACATCAACAAAGTATGTCTCAAATAAGAATGCATGCCACCTATGTACTTAAGAAGAGTTTAATACGTATCTAATGGAACATTTAATGCAATATCCCTCTTTCTGAATTCATGAGTATAATCTTGAATATTTTGTCCTTTAGCTTGTCTAAAAGTTTGCCAACTCGTGGTTAATTGTTGCATGTGACCTAAAGGATAAAATTGCTTCCTTAATACTTCAATGAATTCATTCCAAACTGAGATAATTTTACCATTCTTTCAAAGATCTTGCTGATACTTTCTCTCCCACCAAGTAAGAGCCATCCCACTCATTCTCAAAGTGGCTAATTGAATTCTGGAAGGGTCATCATTAATGCCCTGCACCCTGCAATATACTTCAAGTTGCTTGATCCATTTGTCTAACTTTTCAGCATCTAAATCTCCATTATAAATTGGTAATTCAAATTTAACATCCAATTTGAAATAAGGCATATTAGAATTTGCATTATGTGAATGAGAAGTATGAGAAGAAGAGAAAGTTCGATTAGTTTACAGAGGATCACCCTCACCTCCTACTCCTTTACCCTTTTCTTCCTTCTTCACTTCTGCATCTCTGGATGAAGATCCTTCTTCTTTCTTCTTCCTTTCTGCTCGTTCATTGAGAAGAATTTCCATCATGGCTTTCATGCTGATAAAAGCCTCCAAAAACTCAGTTTCGAAAACAACATACTTTTCCCATTTTGTATGTCCTTCTTCTCCCCCTCGTGGAGAATACATGGTTGTTCTCGAAAATGTCCTCCTCAAGCCAATATTAGGTTCACCTTCTACCATTTCTCCTTCACCAAGTTTCGACTTGGACCTGGTAAGCATTCACAAACTTTTCACAAGCAGTTAACCTGCTCTGATACCATAACATGATCTGTCGGATCTCAACTTTAGTGCATTAAAAAGTTTTAAAGAATGTGTTTATTAGTTTTTCTTAACACATGTAATAGCATCAATATAATGAAATGAATGCTTATAAACTGAAATGTAAAGCAAACTGAAACATAGAAAGAGAAATAGAAAAATGAGAGTCACAAACAAAAGTTGATAATGGAGTTCACCCCCTTCACTGGGCTATGTCTCTGGGTCCCTCTCCAATGGGTACCGATCCAATTAATAGCTTCAAAATAGTACAAATGGTTCTGGAATCTCTGAAAATCAACTTCAGCAGCTGTAGAACAGAATTCTAGACAAAAGCCTTCAGGACCTCTCTTGAAAATTACAAATTGGCCTTCAAAAGGCAAAGAAGCGAAAATATAACAGAGTACAGTCGACTTAACATAACAGCATCTGGACATTTTACAGCAAAAAACCCCCCTCTATGCGTACTGGCTGAAACCCCTAGTTATAAAGCTGTAGGTCGCATGTTCAAACCCGATTTTGGTGCATTTGTTCTATCCCTGCGAGATTCTGACAACAACAGAATGATGCTTTGTGCTCTAATCAAGGCTGAACCTCCTGGAAATGTGACTAGAATCGTGTTGTTAAAGCGTTCAGTGGGAGGATAGATCACGGGTTCGACTCGTTTTCTACTCGTTTTAGCATATACATAATAGATTATGGTTATAATAACCACATGTTACTTTTTTTAAAACCTCACCAAAATGTTACATCTGAGTGCAAATCCCACTAAATGTTACAACCATCCCACGTGATAGTCTGTTCCATATCCACCAAAACATTGCAACAGGACTGTACACATCACATATACTATCCACTATACCATATTTGGTATTGCTATCCCACCACATAATGGATATCCGCCAACTGGAAATTCTGCCAAATGTTATGTTGTCCCGCCAAACTTCACAAATGTCGCATTGTTGCAATAACCGCCATATGTTATACACAAACTACACACCCAATGAGCTAACCGCCAGATGTTACACTAGACTGTACACAATACATTACAACGGATGTGATAACCGCCAACTTAACCGTGCACCCATTCTCAAATGTTAATGAATGAACCATTGGACTATGCACCATTTAGCATTCTCGGGACATGTGATCACCCATGGAACATATGTTAATCCTAGTTTTTCGCACCATAAAGCAGCTAATGCCGACCATAGCATAGTATATGGTTAAGTTTTTATATAATAACCATTATACAATTTTTTTCTTTTGACATTGGATCAGTGTAACTTTGAAGATGAATGACCCCCTGGATCAAGATGCTCCTCCTCATTAATGGCTCCTCTGAGCTAGTGGACTCATTGTCATGTGCCTCACTACCTTGTTACACCTCATCATTGTTTGTTGCAACCTCAATGTATTGGGTTTGTCCCTTTCCCATGCACCTATTGCCAGGGACCCATGGCTCTCTCCAGTTGAAGCATAGCTTCTTCCACATAAGTTCACGCCTCATATCATCATCCAAATTCTCCTTACCCTTTAACTCTCTCTGAAATGGTTTCCTATCCTGGTCCTTCTATGGCACAAAGGGTTTGGAAAAAGTTTTTGTTTTCAACACTGAGTATGCTATATCTCTAGTGCGTAGGATGACATCCTATAGAGTGTGAGGTCTGTAGGCCTTCACCCATCCTCTCAAGGGTTCTGTGAGACCCTTTGTGAAAAAAATGATTAGTCTAGGCTCTAAAATTTCTGTCACTTTCACGGCTATTCTCTGAAACTTTGTGATAAATGCATCAAGTGTTCCAGTTTGTATCAACTGGGATAAGTCCATGAAGTGGATCTCTTGATCCCTCATATCAAACATGTCCACAAGTATATTTGTGAACTCCCTGTATGAGGTGATGTGAATGTGACCCAACATCACCAGTGAATTATGCCACCACTCGTGGTCATCTCCCTCCAAATTCAAAGTAGAGAAACTGATGGCTTCAGTTTCTGTCATCTGGTTAAGCTTGTAGTATGTGTCAATTTTATGTACCCAAGCTATGGTAGTACATCTTGATGATCCATTAAAAGAGGGTATAGTGAGTTTCCCTACTTTTCGAATGAACTCCATGTTAGTTCCCTACTTCTTCTCTCGTCCTCCCCTCTGAGTATCTCTAGGACATTTCTTGAGTCTAATTCCACAATAATCTACCAAATTCATGTCATTATGGAAGTTTGGCCCTAGGGTTGCATACTCTCTTATGTAATCAACAATATCCTCTGTTTGTGTGGACGGTTTGTGTGTTATTGGATGATGTGTTGTTGCTAGAAGTGCCCTATGAAAGCTAGGGAATAG
Organism: Picea engelmannii; assembly: GCA_009831015.1. Taxonomy (NCBI): domain Eukaryota; kingdom Viridiplantae; phylum Streptophyta; class Pinopsida; order Pinales; family Pinaceae; genus Picea; species Picea engelmannii. The sequence continues at coordinate 625,959 of ML780886.1, read as the reverse complement.
TATCTTGGAATCTACTCAATTATGTGTAGGTGCAAGTAGGTGAATGAGGTCTACTACCTTCCCCTAAGTTCCCATGTGCTACATGGAGGACATTTTCTCCTGGAATGTTCCCTATAGCCAATCTATATTCCATTTGGCTGAAGACTAAGTCATGGACTATTGAATGATCACCAAATTGTTAAGAACCTCCATGAAGGCTGCTTCTAGGTCCATGGGTTCTTTGCCACTATTTTTTGGCCCTTGATATCTGTCTCCCATCCTCCTCCTTTCGTCAATATCTGCCTCATGCTCTTCCTTTCTGTATACTTCTTGATGTGCCTCTTCTTCTTCCTATGAAATGTGAGGAAAGGGGGGATAATATGATCTTGATACTCTGCTCTCTTTGTGCCTACTATAAGTGAAAATTTTGGCACCTATATTCTCATGGCCCCTTGGGTTCTTTGTTCAACTTATGAAATTTTAGTTAGAGGATGGCAGGACTAAAGCTATGATACCACTTGTAATATCCCAAATCCATGGATTTGGATATTAAGTCTCTAATGACCCTGTTTGTCGCAGATCTGATACTCGTTGGGTAGTTGCATGGGTTACTTAGTTTTTTTACTGTGTTTGATAAATTTAATTTATTATGAATCGTGGTTTTGCATGTGGTTTCATGGGGGACAACTTGTTTAAGATATATTGAATAGTCAAGGAGTTACAATAATGACATGCATGTACAAAAATTCACACACATACTACATGCATGTAAAAATAATCAAACCAATCTTCAATTAGACCTTCAAATGACTAGATATATACTGGAATAATAGTAAAAGAATGGAACAATACCTAGAACTAACATGCATCACTAGATCATTGGCATGTAATCTCGATCTGTGACATGCATGGGTTTACTGCTACATGCAATTCTAGATATGTTGTCAGAAGATGAATCTGATGCATGCATGATAAAGACTCCTCCAAATATGATGAGATATGTCCCAATGAAATCGTCTTCTTCCATAGAAGACTCACCCTCGATGGATCTATTGCTGCTAGGCTCCTGGATCTCTCTATCACTGTTGGAAGTAATTTTTCCAACTAATGGGAACGCCCTCATGTTGGCTAACACTTAAATAGTTTTCCAAGTAGATTCCATCGTGAGAATAGGATGGAAACTGTCTCGAATGGAGCACCCTGCCTACCTCGCTAATGGGTCAAAAATAATCTGGCTTGCTATCCCTCTAGATGAGTAGATATCATAATATATGATCTCTCCTCTTTCTATCAAACATGTTGCAACTCCACTAATTAGACGTGACACCCTAATGGATAGAAGGCTCAAAAAAATGTGATGCATGGCTCAAGTGAATACTCTTCCCCTGATCTCAAATGCGTTATGAGGGTTTAGGTTCATTAGTCCTTCTCGGGAAGATCAACCCACTATACCTTTGATGTCTCCTCTAGAAATCACATTGGAATCTAACTACTAGAGTTGGATCTCTCATCTCCATTCTCAATCTGAATTTTCACTTAATCACTTTTCCTAATTCTTCTGATTTAATTTTCACTTAAGCTCTTAATTACCTTTTTCCACTTAGTCACTTAATGCCACTTTCAAATTATAACATTTTCCTAATGAAAAGACGTCAAATGAACATTTTCCCCTATTTCTTCTTGGCTATATTCCAAAGGGGATATTTAGACTACTAAGCTCTCCTCTCTGGAGTCCTCACTTAAAAAGGGAAATTACATAATCTAAGATTTGAATCAAATATTTGAGCACACCATACTATAAGTTCTCTAAAATCAAACACTTCATGTACATAACCATTGTTAGCTATCCCCAAAGTATAGAATTTGTTTTTAAGTTTATCCTTGAGGAAAATATCAGAATAAAAATTATATATAATATACCATTAGAATTCCTTGCTTTCTTGGACCAATGGATTCATTGTATCTCCACTAAAAGGTTATCTCCTTTTCTTGTTCACTATCTTTTCCACTTTCAATGTTCTTAGGTAAGTGTGAGGATTACGTGTATAAATCAACTTTTCCATTTGACAGGTTCTCTCATAATCATAAATTAGGGGACAATCTATTGTTCAAATTTGGTTGGTGCATGTCGCTCATTAAATGGTATCTGTGATTTGTGTATATAATGCCTAAGGAGAAATGTATGTAAATTAATCCTCACCAATTAACAACAACCATTCTTTCCATGTGAGTGGTGTGCAGTGGATATGCTATGATTACATTGAAACCACTAATTACATCCTACGTGGAATGTTGACATGGGATTACATGGAATGTGAGTGCGGGAAGTAAGAGTATTGTGTAGAATGCAAGATGCAGGAGGAACGTCGGGTGTCATATTCCCACATGATCATCAAGAAAATAAGAAATTATTCTAATTAGAGAATGTGGGTTATGGGGATGCAGGTTGCGGGATTGCAAGGTAACTAGTACATAATGCAGGTGTGAGAATATAGGTTGTGGGAAGGATGGGACCACAACAAGCTTTGTGATAGGTTTCCCCATATCCTTATAAACTTAACATATGTGGGATGAGAGTTACTGGTGTTTGATACCTTTGACAAGGGAATTACCCCATGCATCTACATGACTAAAGTGTTATATACAGGAGGGCTACACAGGAAATTCATACATAGGTAAAAGAACGGAAAACGTATCAACATAAGTATAACACATATTATAGAAACAAATATGCTCTCAATTCTAGGAAAGGTAGTAGGGGGATTGGTTTTTTTTTTTAAGAGAAAGGGCCAAAATCCAATCAAAGGTGAAGGAAATCATACATGTCCATGGCTAAAAGAAAGCATATTTAGAAATCCTAAATTTATCCTTGATAGGGGCTCTTAGAAAAAATTCCCCTTTTGAGGGTACCAAATGAATTTTTTGACCCTTAGCTATATAGGGTTGGCTAATCCCTCAAATAAGTTATCCCCAAAGAGATTACTTGACAATATCAAACCTTCTATTATCCTACTGCAAGAGATTATGTCAGATGGGGACAAAATCACTTAGGATTTATCTAAATTGTTTAGTAATTAGGCTATTAGTATTGTAGATGTCGTTGGGAGATCAAGAGGGAACATAATTGGATGTGAAAAATGCTCATTTACCCTTACTAATTCTTGGTCCTTTCCTACAAGATTAGAGAACTCCCTTTTCTCATATTTTGGGAAAAATATCACACTGATGAAT
>ML780886.1:582437-603339 GCA_009831015.1 Picea engelmannii | reverse complement strand
TCTTGGGAGGATCATGTGCGACATGTTGAGAAGGTGCTACAACTACTAAAGGAGAAACAACTATATGCCAAACCATCCAAATGTTTCTTTGGAGTGAAGGAGGTAAAGTATTTGGGTCATATTGTATCTCATGAAGGTGTCAACGTAGACCCTAACGAGATTAAGGCCATGATGGACTGGTCGATTCCCAAAACATTGAAGAATCTTAGAGGATTTTTGGGTTTGACAGGTTACTACCGCAAGTTTGTTCGGCACTATGGAAGAATAGCAACACCTTTAATGACACTAACTAAGAATGATTCATTTTCATGGACTCCAGAGGAGACTAAATATTTTGAACAACTTAAAGAGGTGATGTGGAAAGCTCATGTATTGAAAACTCTAGACTTCACAAAAACCTTTATTGTGGAATGTGATGCCTCGGGAAATGGAATTGGTGCTGTCCTAATGCAAGAAGGAAGGCCCCTGGATTTTAAAAGTCAACCACTCAAGAGAAAGGACTTACACAAACCCATTTATGAGAAGGAAATGATGTCAATACTACATGCATTGAAGAAATGGCGTCCTTACCTAATAGGTAGGCACTTCAAGGTCAAAATAGATCATGATAGTCTTAAATACTTCTTGGAACAAAGACTGTCTTCAGAAGAACAACAAAAATGGGTAACCAAGATATTGGGTTATGATTTTGAAATCGTCTATAAAAAGGGGAAGCAAAATGTTGTGGCAGATGCACTCTCAAGAAATGATGAAGATGTTGAGACCTTTCTCTATGTTATCTTGATCATCCAACCCGATTGGATAATAGAAGCAAGGGATGAATGGAAGAATGAAGAAAAAGTGTGGACTCTCATTCAAAGGTTGTAGCAGGATTCCAGTGCATCAGATACATTTACATGGAAAAATGATTCGCTATCATACAAAGATCACTTATATTTATGTAAGAGCTCCGAACTCAAACAAAAGGTACTATTGGAATTGCACACCTCTCCAGTAGGAGGGAACTCGAGATTTTTGAAAACCTACCATAGAGTTAAGAAGGATTGTTTTTGGGATGGCCTTAAAACTAATGTTCAAAGGTTTGTGGCAGAATGTTTAGTTTTCCAACAAAATAAGGTGGAAACAATTAAGACCCTAGGTCTTTTACAACCATTAGCCATCCCAAGTCAACACTGGGAGGAGGTTTCCATGGATTTCATAACAGGGTTACTAAAGTCTGAAGGAAAGCGTGTCATCGTGGTGATTGTTGATAGACTGACCAAGTACGCACACTTTTGTGCACTCTCTCATCCTTTCAAAGCTAGTACAGTTGCCACTGCATTCATGGAGACAGTTCAAAAGCTACATGGCAGCCCAAAGTTTATTGTAAGTGACAGAGATCCCATCTTCACTGGACATTTTTGGATAGAATTTTTTTCTTGTTTAGGTACTCAATTGGCTCATAGGTCATCCTATCATCCTCAATCTGATGGACAAACCGAGATAGTGAACAAATGTCTGGAAGGCTACCCTCGTTGCTTTGTCTCTGATAATCAAACACAATGGTTCAAATGGTTACCCTTGGTAGAATGGTGGTATAACACGTCCTTTCATACTGCAAAAAAAATGACACCCTTTATGGCACTCTATGGATACCACCCTCCTTCCATCACTTCTTCTCTAAAAGAAAAATCTAAGGTTCAAGAAGTGGAATATCACATCGAACATCAACAACAAGTTCCTCAAATCTTAAAGGACAACCTGACCATGGCACAGAATCGCATGAAACAACAAGCATATCAACATCATAGTGAAAGAAGTTTTAAAGTAGGGAATTGGGTGTTTTTAAGACTACAACCATACAAACAGATGTCCCTCAAGCAAGCCAAGAAGGATAATAAATTATCACCAAAATACTATGGCCCTTATAAGGTGTTGCAAAAGATTGGTACTATGGCATACAAATTGGAGTTGCATGCATCTTCACAAGTACACCCAGTTTTCCATGTTTCATGCTTAAGAAGGTTATAGGTGACAAGATCCCAGTTCAAACTATATTTCCAAAACTGGACGAGGAAGGAAAAATCATATTGGAGCCTGAAGCCATCATTGACACAAGAATTCACCAGTTGAGGAATAGATCCATTTCAAAGTATCTCATTAAATGGAGGAAACTACCGACTGAAGATTCCACTTGGGAAGATGAGTCTTTTATACAGAAGCATTCAGAGTTTCTCAAGCGTTGCGGACAACACTTGTCTCAAGGGGAGGGGCATGTTAAGGCCTAATATTGGCTCATCACCCCTTAATTGGGTCATATTACATTAGTAATGTTATTTTATTTGTGTCGTCTTTATTCCATTAGTTGTAATTATACCTCCTAGTCTCCTATATATACCAAGGAGATATTTTCATTTGAAATCATCTTGTACTTGAACATTTATGTGGGGTAAAAGGAGGTTTCCCCCTCGAAGAGGCTTATTATTTGAAATTCAATCTTTTTCAAGGCATTGAGTACTTATTCTTGGGTTTTTCTATGCTATATTGATATTTGGTTCTTAACAGTACAACATAATTGATACTTACTTGATCAAGAGTGGTTTCAGTAGAAGCCAAAATGAGCCAACTCTTTACACCAAAATTGATCCGCATGGTAAAATTCAGATTGTATGTTTATATGTTGATGACATGATATATAGCAGAAATCTTGAGTTAACCAGTTTTAAAGATGCCATGCAATCTGAGTTTGAGATGAAAGATCTTGGCATCATGAAATATTTTTGGGGGATTAAGGTTGACCAATCAACCAAAGACATTTTTGTCTTTTGAAAAGAGTATGCAATAGACATCATCAAAAGATTCCTCATGGAAGATTGCAATCTAGCCAAAACTCCTATACCCCTAGGCACAAAATTGAGCAAGAAAGATGAAGGCCCTACAATGCACTCTACCATGTACAAAAGTTTAGTAGACATTTTGTTGTATCTTACAACAACTGGGCCTGATATTATGTATGAAGTCAATCTTGCTTCCAGGTTCATGGAATCCCCCAAGATTCTCACTCAAATATGGAGAAAATGATTCTGAGATATGTTGCAGTCACTCTCAATTTTGGCTTATAGTACACTTAGTCTGATGATAATCATCTCTCTAGTTACACAAACAATGATTTTGCAGGAATCCTAGATGTCAGGAAAAGAACCTCAGGACACACTTTTCACCCGGGCACAAACCTAATTTCATGGGCATCAAAGAAACAACTCATTGTATCAATATCTTCTGTAGAAGCAAAGTATGTCGCTGCTACCTCAACTTACTATCAAGTTGTGTGGCTGAGAAGAATATTGAATGATATGTCACATACAAAAAAGGAGCCAACTCCTATCTTCTGTGACAACACCTTAGCAATTGCTCTATCCAAAAACCATGTGTTTCACAAGAAAAACAAGAACATTGACACTCGTTTTCACTTCATATTCAAGCTAGCCAATAATGGTCACATCTCACTTCTGTTTTGTGGCTCTCGAAATCAGCTCACAGATATTTTTACAAACCCACTAGGAAAATTTGTTTTTTATTTTTAGAGACAGCACTTGGGCATTATCAGTGTTGATGTTTGTAACTATTGAGTTTAAGAGGGAGTGTTAATTATATCAGTAACCTCAACAATGTGTGACTGTACACTGCTAGTTGTCATGGACAACTGTACTAGTTAGTTAGGATATCTTGTTTTATTTCTTGATTTGCTTGAGCCTATTTAGCTCATCTTTTTTCCCTTAATGAATATACTCGACGCTATGCACTGTGCTCATTCCCGTTTTCCAATTTCATCTTCTCTGTATTATCTTCTTTGCTTCTCATTTTGTGAGTTTGGTTGATAGGTTTTGTCGAGTTGACAAGTTTCAAGAAAAAAAAATTCTTCCTATGTACATGTCTTCTTCTCAACATCAACTTTTTGAAACACTGCACTTCTCCTTTTACCTTTTTTTTTTAAATATTATATATCACCGCAAAATAAAATTTACAATTATTTTAGTCATTTAATAATGAAAAACACCCTTATATATTTTAACACAATTTTATAAAACTTTCTCTAATATTTTAAAAATTAACAAAATTAAAATAGTGTTGAAACTATTCAAAGTGTACTACACTAGAGCATTCATTTTTTTAAAAGATGTGAAAGATACCTTTAAGCTAGTAGATCACAAATAAATATTTAATAAATAAACTTATTCAGAGAAATTTGTATTATTCTAGGTATTTATGATTTTTAATTTACAAGATAGTTGTTGAACTAAAAAAGTATAAGATTTAATTTAATTTAATTTAGTAGGTCTAATGGWTAAGAGAATGTGTTTCCTCCTAATAAGTCACAAGTTCAAATCTAGAGAAAGTAGGATAAAATAGAGTATGTATATCTCAGATGACCTTAAAAAAAAATTATAATAAAAAAAAATTGTAAAGATTTTAATTTGTCAAAAATAAGAGATGATTAAACAAGTGATCAATCTRTACAATGAATCCCAGATCYTAGCTAACATGCAGGTTAAGAAGCATCATCAACTAGGCAGTATTTGTTCGATGAATCAAATGCCAGCYAAAGAGAAATAGATCAKATMTTCTAGCTCAAGACATATTGGTGAATTTATTTGTTGATCTTAACTTATGGGTTTGACMCTGACCTTTACTTGTCCAATCYTGGTTTTTGACTTGGGTGGGGTACCTTCGATGTTTCTTTYCTAACTATTCATAATAGCCAATTTGAGGTAAAGGTTGTTGGAGGGAACATGCATTTGGGCAGTGAATATTTTGACAATAGGATGCTCAATTATTGTGTTCAACAGTTCAAGAGGAAAAATAAAATGGATCTGAGTACAATTGCAAAGTCTATTCAGATACTCTGCTCAGAATGCTAGAGGGAAAAAATAATTCTATCTTTTGCTGTGGAAAACTATGATTGATATTGACTCTCTCTACTATGCATTATCTCTACTAAAGACTAGACTTTCACATAAATATTGCAAGAGCCAAGTTTAAAGAACTTAATGTTGGATTGTTCGAAAAGTGTATGCAAATGGTTGAGTAGTGTTCATAAGCCACTGTGACGAGAAAAGAGAATATCAACCATGTAATGTTAGTAGGAGGTTCCACACACATTCCAAATGTATAGGAATTATTGCACCAATTCTTCCAAGGAAAACATGTCTACAAAAGTATAAATCCAGACAAAGTTGTTGCGCATGGTACTACACTTCATGCTACAGCCTTGAGTGTTAAATATAATGTAACCTCAACAGCCTGACTGTACACTGCCAACTGTCTTGGCCATCTGTACTATCATTTCTTGATGTTCTTGATTTGCTTGAGCCTATTTAGCTTAGCTCTTTTCCCTTTTCTCATATACTATTTTCCTCATATACCTAATATACTGAATACTATTTTCTATTCTTCTCCTTCTCTATATTCTCTGCTTCTCAATTTATCATGGTATCAGAGCATTAGATGTAAGCATCTTCACACAGTCTGGAGAGAAGCACGATCCTAAGAAGCGCACAACTTACACTATCAATGAGAGCACGGGACACAGTTTTTTCACAAGGCTTGGAGAGCAGTCTGTCAGTCCGCTCAAAAGATCGTTGAAGACAGAAAGTGCAAGGAAGCATAAACTATAGAAGGTCGAAACAATAAAGAATCATGAACATTTAAAGATTCGTGAAAGATTCATGAAGAAGAGTTGCAAAAGGCAGAAACAATTAAAGATACGTGAGTTCTTTAAAGAATTCGTGAAATTCTTTCCAATTCGTGAAAAATTCACAAATTTCCTTCTTCAGGAGAAACTCTTTGTAGAGGTAGCAAAAAAACATGCTAAATAAGCAAAGGACAAGTAGTCGCAGCCATAAGATCGGTCCTGCTAATATATCTGAGGCATTAATCAATTTCAGAAAGGATGAGGAGCGCGCATTTGAAGTTTTCGGCATTTTGTGGACCAGGAAACATAAGAGGGAGAGTCTTTCGACTCCTAGAGACGTGAAACTGCGAAAACATGCCAGCTGTTGGATCTAGAGTGTAGTGGCATGAGAGCTATTGGATCAAGGATACATGCACGGGGTTTAGTCCCTGGGAGACGCACATAAGATTTGATCTGAGCCGTCAGATGTCTTACTAGTAGCCGCAGTCCATTGGACCAGGTGAAGCTGTACGAAAGATAACGGTGGGACCATTCAGAGTCTCAAAGCACGGGAGGAAGGATCTGAGTCGTCAGATCTCACATAAAGGACCGATAGCCATCAGATCCGAAAAGAGGAGAACGAGGTTTAACCCTCATAGAAGCAAAGGAGAGGACTCAAAAAAATCTCAAAAGCATCGTGATCGTCCACAGGAGGACATGTGGTAAGTGGTCAAGTTTTCGGGGAAAGGCCCGAAAGATTTCGAACCATCAATCACAGGTAGATCTGGACCGTTCGTCCACATCACGATTTTGGGTATCGTGAGTTGGAAGGATAGAGGTCCTTGTCTCCCAAAACCTCGAATCGCAAAATAGCGAAATAGTGAGGCCGGACGTAGACCGTAGATCTCAGGGGTTATTGTGAGCCGTTGATCGAACGCCAAGACATTTCAGAATTTTTTGAACTGGGGATTCGAAAGACAAGGGAATGGGATGCTTGCATTGCGATTCCTCGAATCGTGAAACCCCAAAAGAACTAGGATAATTAATCGAGGAAGGCTTCAGAGCCGTCGATCTCGTAGTAGATACGATTTCGGACTTTCGGCAACCGAGAGTTGGAGGGATAAGGAGTTAACCCCTCCACATCGCTGAATTGTGAAAACTAGTAGCGCTTTGGCATTAAGCACGTCGAAACAGAGTGGTGGTCATGTGGATGGAGGCTAAGGGAGGAGCCAAAGCCCGTTAAGCCCTTTTCGGCATTTCAGGACCCGGGAGTTCGAACGACCTAGAATCATTGCAGTCGGAATCGTGAAATCGTGAACTATGAAATCCCAAAAGGATCTAGACCATTAGATCATACGAGGATATGGACCGTCGATGTAGGCGCCATCGTGATTTTGGCTACCGGGAAATCAGAGGTGAGAGTCTCATGAACTCGCGATACACGAAATTTCGAAACAATCTGAGTCATTGATCGAGTTTAGATCTGGACCGTTAGATCTTCGATCATGGAGGATCGTAGATTGTTGATCATGATATTCCAAAGAAACTGTGGCCGTTGATCTCAAATCAACGAGGATCGTTCATCCTTGAAGCAATTTCGTATTTTGGCTATCCAAAGGAACTGCTACCTTCAGAGTGAAAAACGCGAAGTCTCGAAATGAGAAATCCTGTAGCGCCTGGTTCTTTCGCCCACGGTCATATGGGAAGCTAAAATTTATTTGGCTCTCGAGTAAACTCAGAAAGCCCTATTCCGTTTACTATTTGGATCTAATATAGTGATGTGTTTACTGTTTAGTTTATCAGCACAAACGATTCCTAAGCATTTTCTATTAGTTTTGTATCTGTAAATTTAATCTTTAGAAGTTGGTTATGTGTGAGCATGAGTAGAATGTTATGTACACACCAATCATAACATTTTTATTGAAGGTTGGATAATGATTTTCCTTTACTAGCTACTTTGATGGTTACAAAATCTATTTTAATTGTTTATAGGGACAACGTGTAAGTACACAACAACCCTTCAAGGGCTTTCTTTGTATACACAACAATAGTTTATGCCCCTGGCTGTGCAAACATTGCATACAATGGAAACGATAGTTTAGCTGGGGCAGATCAAACTGCAGGAAATGCAGATGCAACCATGTTAATAGTAGGTGGAGACTTGACATTTGATATAGAGGCTCTAGACAGAACAAGTTTGTTGTTGCCTGACCAGTAACAACAACTTGTATCCCAAGTTACTGTTGCATCAAAGGGAGCTGTAGTTCTTGTGATTATGTTGGGGGATCCTTTTGATTTAACATTCACAATGGAGGATGACAAGATTTCAGGTATTCTTTGGGTGGGTTATTTGGGAGAAGCTTGTGGAGCATCCATTGCAAATGTGATACCTGGAGTATATAATCCAGGTAATATTTAAAATGGAATCACCAGTTATTCAGGAAATATTTAAAATGAAATCACCAATTATTAGGACTTGGGTACCTTATCAAATAGGCCATCTTAATTTTTAAAATTCACACACACCAAATGCTTCAACTGGCCTTGCTAAATTCCACTACAAATCCAGTCTTTTTTCAATGACCAATATAAACGAAGGGCAATTAAGGTTGAGATTCTTTTTGTTGTAGGTGGGAAACTACCTATGAATTGGTACCCAGAGGAATTTTCTGTCAACGCCCCCATGACAAACATGAGGCCTGATAACGTCCCTAAGAATTACTTACCTCTCTATATTTATGTAAGTGAGCTTGAGACAATCAACATAGTCTTCAAAATCTAGCATACCTATGGTCCATAACAGGGAGTCCCCATTAATTATCTTCCCCTTTCCATGCTTGCAGTTGTCAGTCACCTTATTGGTCAAAAAGGATTTTTCTATTTATTCTATGAAATATATTTTTTCGTCGTAATTTGACGATATAAATTTACATGAATCATTAAGTTTTGTTGTTCAAAATCTATTTCTGAATGCAAAACTAGATGAGCTTGCTCAAAAACCCTTGGGTCACTTAGATTATACATAAATGATCACTCAAATCTATGAATCTAATAATTTCTGGCCGGATTTCAAGAAAATGTCCCCCGAAAAAATTGTCATTTCGTAGAACGTTTAGCCTAAATTCATTTGAGACATGAAAGTCAAAATTTTAATTGTTGTATTGCAAAAATATTTGAAAGTTAGAAGATCACTGGTTGGTGATGAAACCATTGAACTTGAAGACACATTTTTTGGTGGTGTACTTTGTATCCACAACCAATTATTTCTTGGAATAATACCTAGAGTTGATTTGTACACTATTGTGGATATTGCATAAAACATTTTGTCATATTCATATTTTTTTCTTATTATTAGTTTAATGGTAAAATTTATGGAAATAGTTGAGTTTAAAAAAATGAGAAAACAACCAAATGAGCACGTCAATTATGGGAGACAACCCAATTAGAAGATAAGGCATATGTTATGCTCTTTTTTCTTTAGTTATGAAATGGAAAATACAAAGAAAGAGGCACTCACTATGGAGTTGTTTAGCCTATAATCATCTAGGGTTAGGGTTCTTACATACCTCAACTATCAAGTAATGTTAAGGTTTTGGACCCTCTAGAATCTTCTTGAGAGTTCCATGTGAATAGCCCTATATGTGTGAGTAATGGGGGTTAGGTTTCTTCCACTCATTACCATGTGCATCCACTCAATACCATGGTGGTCAACAAGGTAGGTCAACTTGTGGGAGACATTGTCTTAGCATATGAAGTTTGATTCAAGTGATTTTCACATAGTTGGAAAGAGCTTGGTGTGTAGAACAAGGTACGGGAGCTATGCTCATAAATTTTTGAACCCAAAAAGTATCTATGTTTGAAGTGATTTTCACACCATTGGAAAGAGCTCCCTCTGTGAAACAAGGTCAAGGAATTGGAGCTATGCTCATAAAGTTTTGAACCCAAAAAGTATAGCTTGATGTCTCAAAATGGGTAGGTTATAGACCCCAAATCTCCAAACTGGGACCGCTAAAATGGGCCCTACAAGCCAATTCCTCATATTTTTCCACTCCAAATGTACCAATATAGATGAAAAATTATACAATGATCTATTTTGAATCATACCTCCCCATTTAGGGAGGATTTTGGTCTCGAAAAACTTTTACTAAATGAGTTAAGAAATTTTTTCCTCTACCTTCTCGAAGGAGTACCCCTTAACATGGCTGGATTTTTTGTCCCTGCAGGTTTAGAACCGATAAGTTTAACATCACAGAGTGCCTTAACAATACACTCCATCACCAACTATCCTACACCTCGGAGACTTCCTGCCAGCAAACTTGACCCTTGCACACATCAACCATTAATCTTCCAGTTAGCGACCTTGCAGATTCTAAAAACATTACAAAGTAAAAAAAAAGTGGTTTAATACAGACACATGAAGCAAGATAAATGTTCAAGCAACAATAAAAGTCATTAACATAAGACAATGACATTAAAACTTCATGTCAACAAAATTGACCCTTCAACACTTGTCACCGAGGCTTAGAGATTGCAGAATACAAAAACTTTACAAAGTAGAAAAAAGTGGTTTAATATGGCACTACTCGGAAGGACCCATGGGCTATGCACCATCATTACTCGGAAGGATCCATGGGCTATGTACCAAAGGGCTATCAAGATCGAAGCACATCACACGGACTTGTAATAATAAGCAGGACAGGCATCTGTACGAATCTCTCTCTGCTTCCAATCTACTCTCAGAACTCAGAAGAGGGACTTTTAAAGCAGCGATGGACAAAATTTGCCCTGGCAAATGGACAATTTGCATGGCCGTCATGTTTATCGGGACAAATTTATTGGCTGTTGTTACTTCGCGACCAGATGATTGAACGTTCTCATTTTAACATAGGGCACATTTATTTTTCATATTTGGGTTACAAGATGTTTTATTAACGCATTGTTGGCGGTGTAGTGGGATTTTTGAGTATCAACTGTGGAGGCAAAGAAAATCACACAGAAGAAAACGATATAACATGGGTCATTGATGATAATTACATAGACGTCAGGCAGACAACAGAGATAGGGGACCCAATTCTACTAGGTTCCGGTTCTTATTCTCAAAATCTAAGGTTTTTCCCAAAGCCCCTCAACAAGTCTTGTTATCAAGTGCCTGTGACCCCAGATGTGCCTTACCTCTTAAGACTATGGTTTTCCGTTGGAAATAGCAGTGCAGTCCAACAATTTCCAATCTTCTCTTACTCTATCGAGACAATGGGTATGTTGTATACCCAAAACTTTACAACCACAAATCGATATACATCAGATAATTTTGAAGGAACCTTGGTTAGTTCTAGCACACTGCTGTGTATTTGCTTGATCAGAACCTCGGAGACTGATGACCCCTTTATCAATGCGATCGAGTTGAGGACCCTCAAATATGGAATGTATGCAGAGGCTAAGCCAGGAAAAATGTTGATCTCAGGACAAAGAATTGATCTTGGTGGAAATTATACGGTTAGGTAAACATTTTGAACTTTATGTGTTTTACCCGACTGAGCATTTTCAACTTTGGATTTTCATCTGACCATCCAATGTTGGATTTCGTCCTTTGAAAAATCCGTGAGGTCATCAAATTATGTTTCACATGAAACCATTATTATACCTCACTCGGATTTCTTTTGACCTTTTGTTAACAGCATGGAATCTGATATCGGAGGTGGGCCTTTGAGTTGATGATATATGTTACCCTCATAAACAATGAAATTATCTTTTTTTCAAGATCATCGCAGGTGGCACTCAATTGTTGGAGGGTATCTATCCTTCCAAGCCTACAAACCTATATTTTATTTAATATATTTTCAGAGGGAAGATCCTTCTTCCGTCTCTTAAGCTCATCCATACTTGATATCTTTGCAACTAAAATACTTAATTCATTTTTATAAAAATGCTCATGAGTTTGAAAATATTTCTACAAGGTTCTTATGGAAATCTCCAAAGCTTCCATGATTATGTCAAGTATTTTATTAATGTTTTCAACAACATATTTCATTATTATTTAATTTTGATAGTTGTTAATTGAAATTTAATTAATTATTAAAATAAAATCAATAAGTATTTCATTATTTTATTATTAAAAGGGAGGTGAATTAATTTCATAAGGTTGTTGGGGAACTAATGATGGGGATAAGGTATTTGGGAATTGAATGAGAGGGGAGGATAAGGAAGAGGGAAAGGGACTTGGAGAAGGGTCTCATTTTTGTTTTAGAAAATTTAGCAAGAGGTGGAAGAGGAGGAGGAAAAGTGGAAGAACATATTGTTATGGAAAACTCTCACACGACACTATTGTTGCTTGGAAATTTGGTCTCGGGGGCCAGGAAACTACAAGGATTCCTGGAGATAGAGCTAGGGAGCCGAAGAGGTTGTTCCTAGTTGGCTGGGAGGTTAATATTCAGTTTGAGCAGTTTGGGAAAGAACATAAACAAATAGAAAACAGACTGAATCAGCCAACCTGCAGGTCAAGGTATGTATTTGTTGTTGTTAATATGTTGTTGGTGTTATTATATTGTCTAATTTTTTATTGTCTATTTATGAGTTTATTCCTAGTATAAAGAAAATCATGAAATAAAATTCTAAACATTATTGCAGGTATTCAGTAGGAGATAAGGAATTATTTATTATTTTATTGAGGCCTTGAAATGAAGGTCTTACATATGGTATCGAATTCTAGTTTCAAAACTGAAACCTTGGATTTACCACACAGATAACTGCACAATCGGTTCTCCAAACCCCTAATCTACATCCTAGAAACCCTTTATTTACAACCCATAAAACCTATGAAGACTACCCAGAAGAACCTTGTTCCACCCACATGTACTAATGTTTTCTAGTAAATTTGTAAGGAGACTGTATAATTAATGAATAATGGATTCACCCTTAATGTAACTCTGAACTAACTTATATGGAAATTCGAAAAGATAATTTTGTCTTACCTTTAAAAAAAGGAGAGAAAAAAATTCTCTTTCAGCCCAATGGTGACAGGATTGTTCATATTTTGGCAAGATCATTAAGTTGCTCATTCAGTGTTGTTGATAATAGCAAGTTTTTCCATTGGTACTCCTCATCAAAATAAAATGTTCACTTGCCTATTAAGGTGGGGTGACCTTCCACAAGTAGAGCTCCAAATAGACAACATAAGACAAACATTCCAAATTCTCCTATTTCTTTAAATAACTTTTCCATAAGAAAAACCTGAACTACTTGTAGTCTCTTCACTATTCACTAATAACTTTTCAAAGATGATGACCACATACAAAAATTAACTCGCCTTATAAAGTGGACCCTTTTATATTAAATAACTATTCACTATTATTGAATGTACCTTATTCAAAGAACATGGCCACATCAAACAATCAAGTAACTCCTAGGTAGCTTAAACTAGGGAGGTTAGGGTAGGACCGTAACACAATTGCAATTGACTATGAGTATTAAACTAAGAACTCAAAAAATTGAACAATTGATTGAGGGTTTTAGATGGATAACTTTCTATAATATTTATTTAAGTAAATATTAAGAGTCTCAATGTAGTCTTCAAACCCTAGTGTACTCTTCCACTTTCAACGCTTGCACTTGTCACTCACCTTATTGGAAAAAATATTGAAATTCATCTTAGACATGAAAATAAAAAATTTCAATAAAAAATATTTAAAAGTTGGAAGATTACCCATTGCTAATGAAACTAATGAACTTGAAGACACAATCTTCGGTGATGTCCATGGCATCCAACCAATTTGCTACCAACTCTTCTGGGGACAATACTTAGAGCCCATCACTATATGTCTTGACAAGGATCACTCACAACATTTAACGAAAAATAAACAATTTAGACACGAAGTTTGCGAACTATACCTCGTACGAAATAAAAATATAAAACCTTTAGAAAATACAAAATGGATTTTCAATATAATTTACCTTTTGGCATGTTAAAAAGAAAAAATAATTTTTCTTTGTGAGCATTGAGCGAAATCTAATAAATTTTGATTGATCAGGTAAAAAATTAAACTTTAACACTAAAATATAAAGAGATATGCTTTAGGCACTTACAACATAATCTCCAAATACTACTTTTCCTAAATTCAAGTTGTAGGGAGAAAGCACATATAGTTCATTTAAGCACCAAAATTAGGAAATGAAAGACTTTTCCATAGCCAATAACTCTTGTAATCGTTGAAAGTTGTCTTCCATACATGAGTTGGTTCGATGGGAACCTAGTGGTAACCAGACTTTAGGTCAATATTGTTGAATAACTTGGCCCCCTTGAGTTGGTCAAGAAGGTCATCAATTCGGGGAATTGGGTATGGATTCATGACTGGGATTTTGTTTAATGCTCTGTAATCAATGCAGAGACACCAGGTCCTGTATTTCTTCTGCACCAGTATAATCGATTTTCCACAAGAGGAGGATTTCGGTCTAATGTGCCCCTTTTGAATAATCTCTTGGATCTGATGCTTGACTTCATTATTTTCCATCAACAAACGACAATAAATTGGTCCATTAGGCAAAGGTCCACTAGGGGTTAGATCAATTGGATGGTTGACTTGGAAATGCGTCGATAACCCAGTTGGTGAGGAGAAGATGTCTCTATACTCTTCCATGATTTCGTCCACTTGCTTCTACTACAAAGATAGGCTATGTGTAGAGGTCATGGATGTGGGAGCAACGTTTTTCTTACCGTGAAAATGGATCACAAAGAAGACAATTTTTTCGGCTTGTGAAATGACCTTACTACATTGCTTAGGAGAGATTAAAGAAATAGCGGTAGGGGGCACTACCTCTGGTATCCTGTACAATTGTCTATCCAAAGTAATAATAACACTGTGGGGTCTAGACTCATACACAACATGTCGCTTCCACAAATATGGCTATCCTAAAAGAACATCACAAACTTCAAGGGGAGCAATATCACACAATACCTCATCATTGAAGGGATTGATGACGTAGGGAAGACGACACTGTTGGGTGATGCTGAGATCTTTTCCTTAGATAAGTCAAACGATGGTGTACGGTTGCGGGTTTGGTGTCATCGACAAGTCCAATCACTTGAAGACCTCTGCTGAGATCAATTTCTTTTGACTGTCGCTATCGACAATGAAATGAAGTGGAGGCCCCTTTACCCACATCTTTGAGTGAAAGAGGCATTACCCTTCCTCTGGTTCTTCTGGTTCACTTGTATGGAATATGGTGGTAGCGACAATGACACTGGGTTCGGTATCAATAATCTGCTTCCCTCCTTCTGGATTTGATTTGGAGTTAGAATCTGCCTTTGACTCGAAATATTTCAACTCGACCACCAATGATTGCTTGGATCGACATTCTTCGGTGTTGTGGCAAAGGATTTTATTGTATTCACACCACTTTCCCGTGTCCTTCTTCGACTTCTCATTACCCTTCTTGTGTTGTAGCTTTGACTAGTTGTCCTAAGAGTGGTCATCTTTTCTCTATCCCTTGTTTTCTGGGTTGGGGCCACCTTTTCCCTACTTCGATTGTGAGTATTTTGCAGATCCAAACTCTCGCCTCTTATCCTTAAATTTCTAATCGATCTTGACAACATATCTATAAGCCGTACCCAATGACGTGATGTCCAAAAACTCTATTTTTGTTTGAATATATCTATGCAAACATCCGTGGTATTTGAGAACTAGATATCGTTTAAAGTCTTTGATACCTAATTTGGTGCATAGGGTATGGAAAATATTGGTGAAATATGGTACTGTCTGGTCCCTTTCTTGATGTAGGGTGGTCCATCTTGTGTACTAGTCCTCGTAGCTTCCAATAGGGTAGTACTATTATTTAATGGAATCCCTGAAGGAATCCCATGTCGGGGTAACTGCAAATATTGCAGATTCCTCTATGGACCTTTTCTCAGAGTAAGTATCCCACCAGTCATTAACATGGGGGACGACGTTGAGGACTGCAAAAGTAATATTTTCCCTATTGGAAAAATTGTGGACCGAAAAATACCCTTCGAGGAGATTCAACCATTTATCTACAACATTTGCATCTATGAGTCCTTCAAATAATGAAATATCAAAATTCACTTGTACCTTGAAGGGGGTTGCATGGCTGCTTTGTGAAGATGTGTCTCCTATTGGCAGCCGCCGAAGGATCTATGCAAATTTGTCCATCATTTTGTTCCTTTGTCATGCAAGGGATTCCTCAAGCAACATTTTAAAAGGATCTCATGCTCCATCATATTTTTTTTTGTCCCCCATGGGTTATTGTCAGGCTTAGCACGACCGATATTGCAAAGGCTCGACTGGTTCGAGTCCCAACTTCTTGTACCCAGATCTTGTCGGGAACATGCACGAAGAAAAATAAATGAAGAGCAGACTTCTCTGATACCACTGATCCATATTTATGAGTAGAACAAAATGAATAATAGAATGAATACAATAACACAGACATACAGAGAACAATAACAAATATCCAGTGAACAATAACTTTTTTTGAATAAATGAAATAGGCTAAAACTGTAAAACTGCAGAACTAAAGACAACTTTCTCAAATGGTGGTAGCTATCTCTGAGAAGAGATGTGGTTGCTACGCGCATTCGTCTGAGAAGAATGATTACAATGAGGCACAAGAGGCGTTTCTAACATTACTCATGAATGCCAAAACCCTAGACATCCAAAATCCTAATCGTAGGAGATGAAACACCGAAAGTTATGTGGGCCTCGATGGGTAAGTTGGTACCTAAACTTCTCGGGGTCGTAACTTTTTCATACGACCTTTGTTTTAGGCACGTGATAGCTCGTTGGAAAGGTCTTTTCAAGAACTAAAAATTACACCATCAAAATTTGACTACGTCTACAGTTTGATTGTGGAAAGAAAAAAAAAGCATTGTTTTGGTCCCCAAAATGACCCTGGAAGTACAGAAAGATGTACTAACATGAAATATTCCAAAATAAGTCAGTTGGATTAGGTGACTGGCCACCAATCTCCATATGGCAGTTGTGTAGGGCTTCAAGCAACCCTGAAAGTGTAGAACCCACAATTACAAATAATTACAAAAGAACGTGTTGAATTAAAACTTTCAAAAGGAGCTAGTTGGAATAGGTGGGTGGCCACTAATATCCACCTGGATCATGCCTTGGTGGGATTCTTAAGTAATTTATGGAGAAGCTAATATAATTCATCTTATCCTTATATCTATGCAAAAGGATTATTCTCTAACATCCACTCTATCACACTTTTATTCTTGGTTTGCGAAATAGAGTGAGCGATCAATGTCCTCAATAAGAACCACATACTTGGTGGTCAGGATGAGAAATTTCATTTAGCTTTTTGTTCATATCGACCTTATAAAGATCCAAATTATAGACATCTTAGCCTACTTAATAATCAATGGGTGCAATCATTCAAGATTTGCATGTTCCTAGGGCCCTAGAAAGCAAGTAAGCTATCTTCATGGATTTATAATGTTTTGATAGATTTCATTTAGCTTTGTGTTCATATCGACCTTAGAAATATCCAAATTATAGACGTCTTAGCCTACTTAATAATCAATGGGTGCAATCATTCAAGATTTGCATGTTCCTAGGGCCCTAAAAAGCATGTAAGCTATCTTCATGGATTTATAATGTTTTGATAGAATTACCTCATTTCAACAAAGGCCTTAAGGTCTAGGACAACTTCTTCTTTTCTAATGAGATCTACAACAAACATGACTATCATGGTGAAGCATAATTGTTATATGTTTGAGATATGAATATAAGTTGTAATGCTCTCTTATCATATGGATACATAGAACACATTCTCTCTTATATAGATGTTGACAAAAATGTTGGATCATAACATTGTATCTAAAGCTTTACTTTATTACTTAAAACATTCATATTGATCCATAGAAAAGAAGTATGGCATGGTATTTATGACTTTTATGTTTTTTATAATATACATATAATCCTTAAATTACATTTAAAATTAAAAATTACAGAGTATGATTATTATTATTTTCTATTGAAATTACAACATTTCTATTTCATGATGATTTGTGAACTTTTAACATTATAAAAATTGAAAAAATGATATTTTATTTAAAATGATTTTTACTTTAAAATGTATAATCAATTTGCTCCTTTATAAATTGAAATACAAGTATTTTTACAACCATTAATTATAACTTAATAATAAACAAACTTCCATCCCATCTACACCATTGCACCAAAAAAGCTATATCAAAACTTTGAAAAAAAAAATATTTAATACTACGAGATTCCCACAAAGACATGATAATATGTAAACACATCTAAATCAACGCATGTAATAACTTTTATTTTCCAAAACTGTTAATTCTTTTCAGTATAAAAAATTAAAATCATCAACATATTTAAATATTTCTACACCATTGCACAAAAAATTTATATCAAAACTTTGAAAAAAAGAAATTATTTGATACTACAAGATTCCCCAAAAAAACATAATAATGTGAACACATCTAAATCAACGCATATAATAAATTTTATTTTCCAAAATTATTAATTTTTTAGTATAAAAAATTAAAATTGTCAACATATTTAAATATTTATTTGAAAAATAAAATTAAATATGTGGCCTAGTTTTCCACTCTATCCACCAAAGCGCGATCTAGAGACTCAAAAGGATGGACTTTCATATGGGCGATACAGGCATCTGTACGAATTCACTATCCGCTTCTTATTACTGTCAGAGTACACAGAGGCACTTTTAAAGGGAATAGGCTAATTCTGGAGCAATTTTCTTTAAAAATTTTTGGTAGGTTTTTTGGTATTTTGGTTTTAAATTTCTATTTAATCAAGAATTTTGATCAATTTTTTGAACATCTGATTTCGTTTAAAATGGAGCAAAACCCTTAAAATAAAATTTTGAAATACATTAAATTTTAATGATAAGAAACTCAAAAACCCCTAAGAATTCAGATCCATTTTTTAAGAAAAAAGAATGTATTTGGTACATGTTTAACTTACACTCTCTTAAAGCAGAGATGGACAAAATTGGCTGTGGCAAATGGAACATTTGGATAGTCGTCCTGTTGCTCGGCACGACTTTATCGGCTGTTGTTACTACTCAACCAGGTGATTCAACGTTCTTATTTTAACATACGGCTCATTTATTCTTATTTATTCTTCATATTTATTCTTATTTATTCTTCATATTTATTCTTCATTTATTTATTCTTATTTATTCTTCATATTTGGCTCACAAGATGTTTTATTAACTGATTGTTGGCGTTGTAGTGGGATTTTTGAGTATCGACTGCGGTGGGAAAGCAAATCACACAGACGAAAACAATATAACATGGGTCACTGATGCTAATTACATAGACGTCGGGCAGACAGGAGACACAGGGGATGAAATTCCACTAGGTTCCGGTTCTTATTCGCGAAATCTAAGGTTTTTCCCAAAGCCTCTCAACAAGTCTTGCTATCAGCTGCCCGTGACCCCTGATGTTCCTTACCTCTTAAGATTATGGTTCGCCGTTGGAAATAGCAAGGCATTCAAACAATTGCCAAGCTTCTCTTACTCTATTGAGACAATGGGTATGTTGCATACTCGAAACTTAACAAGCACAAATCGATTATCTCGAGATAATTTTGAAGGAATTTTGGTTAGTTCTGGCACACTGCTGTATATTTGCTTGATCAGAACTTCAGAGACCGATGATCCCTTTATCAATGCGATCGAGTTGAGGACCCTCCGAGATTGCATGTATGCAGCGGCTAAGCCAGGAACAATGTTGGTCTTACAATTAAGATTTAATTGTGGTGGAAATTCTACGGTTAGGTGAGCATTTTGAACTTTATATGTCTTACCCACTGAAATTAAGTTATCAGTTATAAATTTCAGGCTTTCCACGTTAGTCAGAAAATTTCAGGCTTTCCACGTTAGTCAGAAAGTAAATTAACTGAATAGCTTTGACTGGTCAATGAGGCAGGTATCCTCAAGACAACTTCGACCGCCTCTGGTTAGCGGATGATGGAACAATAAAGCATGTACGGCCTATAAGTACCGAAGAGCCGATTTCCACGAACAATACCGAAGACCTTCCTCCAATGATTGTCATACAAACGGCGTGGGTTTTAGATCCTCTTACATCATCATCATGGCGAGGGACCATATCATCGCTAGGGACCAAATCATTATGGGTGTGGTATTTTGCAGAGATCGAGATTCTGAATATGTCTGAATCTAGATCCTTTTACATCACGGCAAATAATGAAAGGCGGTCTGAAAACATAAACTTGATACGGAATTATTCTGCCGTGGAGCGAACATTCCTATTCAATAGCGTGTATATCGTTGACGTTGTGAAGGCCAAAAACTCCACCCGTCTTCCTATACTCAACGCTGCTGAGGTGTTTAATTTAGTTGATACCCAACCGGCAACACATTCACAAGATAGTAAGTACCCTTCTTCCTAATTTCTTATACCTAATTTGTGCATCGAAGTAGTTCCTGAATTGATATGATAATTCATTGTGTAACCAAGTAGTTCGTAAATTGCAGTTGMAGCTCTTGATGTTATCAAAACGAGGTTTAACATGAAAAATTGGATTTCGGATCCCTGCTATTTAATTCAATGGGAAGGAATTAGCTGTGATAACAGATCTTCGGAAGTAAGAATTTCCGAAATGTAAGTTTCTTTCTTTGATTTGTTGAAAGTTTAAAACTATATCAGAAATTGCAAAAGTGACAAGACCTATAAGTAAAATTGTAAAAGCTTATGATAATCTTCTTGTTGCCAGCAATTTGTCTGGGAGAAATCTTACAATAACGGTGCCGGAAGAAATTGGACAACTGACTGCATTAGTTAAAGTGTAAGGAAAATTCTACATTTCAATGTGCATTCCCTTATCCATAGATATCCTCTCTTACAACAAATACAAAGGGTGATTATAAAAATTTTGCATGTCCTTTTGCTTGATATGGAAGAACGTCGAGGACCAATCATGAGAGCGTTTTAAAAGTATTGGCCGACCTTTCATGAGAGCGTTTTAAAAGTATTGGAGGACCATTCATGATATGGAAGATGGTTCAAAACGTCCAGTACCATTCTTCATTTCTTATAAAAGTTGATGGTGCGACTAATAAAATAAACATCATTTGTTTTAGAAAATTACACTGTTAGTGGTATTAACCAATTCCTGTTGAAATTGGCAGGTCTCTTGAAAATAATCATCTGATGGGACCCTTGCCAAATTTTTCCAGTTTAACCATGTTAGAGAGACTGTAAGTTTT
>ML780886.1:568558-581680 GCA_009831015.1 Picea engelmannii | reverse complement strand
ATATGAGGCCTCAGTAATCATCATGGGAAGGCTCTTTCTTTGGTGTGTTGCAGTCGCTCTGGGAATCCCTACCTATGTGTGCATAAGGGGGATTGCATCCTGCCTAATTCAAATAAAATCAAAAAGAGGGTTGTCCTTGGGATAACACTAGGTGGAATTCTAATCATCGCTGTAGCATTGATAGTGGGGATTGCTGTCTATCGCAAGAAATTCAGAAGGAAAGATGGTGTGGCGGCCAAAAACAGTGGTATGAAAAGAAATGAAGAAATATCTTATTTTTAGAAATATCTTGACACAATTGATAGAAAATATAAGTTCACTAAATACAATGAATTTTGGAAATATCTTAATATAATTGATAGAAATATTTTGAAATATCTTAATATAATTGATAGAAATATTTTGAAATATCTTGCAGCAATTGATAGAAAATGTGAGGAACATAACGGATAGAGGTATTATATAGAAAGAATGTGTAATCAAATACTATATATTTTTATATTAATTAGCAAGGATATTTATAAACTAATTAACTAATCTAATTTATTGATTTAGATAATAAGGACTCTACTCTATGTTAGACAATGTTTCTCTCCCTCAAAATGTTTATATCTTTTTGTGTAATCAAATATTATATATTTTTATTAATTATCAAGGATATTTTTTTTTTCACAAAAAAAAGAGTAATTCTATTCATCCAAACATAACCAAATTACATTATGTAGGTGTCAAAGGTATGATCCAATCCTGGGTAAAATATCCCATGTACAGGTAACTCTACTCTCACAACGCAGTTTAAAATACTGCGCACCAAACATGTTACGTGACAGAGTTCTCAAGACCACTGCGTAGTGCACAGACTGCTCAGATTGTTGCGTGATGTGAATACACACACTAAATAAAATGATTTACAAATGCGGAATAAAACAGTGCTGTGCTTTAACACGTAAACTCAGAAATAACACAGAAACTTGTGAGAAACACAAAATACTTGATATTAATGAACTTCGGCACAGTACGCTCGGATTACAAAATACAGTGACAAAATGAGCTTCGACTTTGATACTTCTTCTGTCAACTCTTGAGTTGCTGTTAGTTCTTCAACTGCTTCTTTGCATCCCTCTCTCATTTTCTCTATGTCTCTATCTATCCATCTCTCTCTTGACTAACTGAAGCGACTCAGATTATTATATACTCTAAATGTGACTTCCTACAGAAGCTAAGACCAACTCAACATTTAACTCAACCATAACTATGAATGACCCTTCAACCACCTAATTTAATTCGAGAAGATAGAATTCGGCTCCATTTATAGCTCTCTTATTTGTCGACTGACTTTTGAGTAGACGTGCAACTTTGCACGTATAGACTGTCAGACTGTCTGACTGACATTTTGACTACTCACAGATTTTGACTGACATTTTGAGTACTCACAGATTTTGACTGACAAACAGATCGACGAAGATGTGAAGATCTCACCGACTTGTAATTACAATTTCCAACACTCCCCCTTAATTATAAGTTGGTGGAGTTACAAAAGAAAATAACATCAAAAATTTGAATTTTCATTTTACTGTCACTCATCTGTTACTGCGCATCTCTTACTAAAGCCTTTGTAAAAATGTCTGCAATTTGTTCTTTTGACCTGCAAAATTCTAAGCAGATGTCTTTGTTATTCACGAATTCTTCGATGAAATGATACCTTGTATCAATGTGCTTGGTTTTCTTGTGAAACACATGATTCTTTGATAACAAGATGGTTGAATTGTTGTCACAGAAAACTATAGTTGGTTCTTCTTGTTCCTACAACAAATCTCTTAACATCCTTCTCATACATACTGCTTGATAAGTTGCGCTTGTGGCTGTGACGTACTCTGCTTCTGCTGAAGAAAGTGTCACTATGATCTGCTTCTTTGATGCCCATGATAACATACCTTTTCCAAAATGAAATGTGTACCAAGAGGTACTTTTCCTGACATCAATATTGCCTCTATAATCACTGTCAGTGTATCCAATGAGTTTGAAATTTTCTGAAGTGGAGTACTTTATGCCAAAATCTTTTGTTTCATTCACATATCGCAGAATTCCCTTTCCTACTTTCCAATGTGATTATTTTGGATTTTCAATGAACCTTGAGATTAGGCTCACTCCATACATAATACTAGGTCTTGCTACTGTTAGATACATAAGACTGCATACTAGTCTTTTAAACAGTGTGAGATCCACTTTGGACTCTTTATCTTCCTTGCTTAACTTCAATCCTGTTATGAAAGGTGTTTGTGTTGCTTTTGAATTCACCATATTGAATCTCTTCAATATTTCATGTGCATACTTGGAATGCGAGATAAATATACCAGTTTTGGACTGGTGCACTTCTATTCCCAGAAAATATCTCATTAGCCCCAAATCAGTCATTTCAAATTCATCATTCATGAATGAATTGAAATCTTCCATGCCAAAGTCACCTGTAAATGTCAAATCATCCACATATAAACAAACAGTTAACACATTACCTTGTTGATTTGATTTGATGTACAATGTTGGCTCATTTTCGCTTCTCTGAAATCCATTTTCTGTGAGGTAGGAATCTATGTGACTGTACCAAGCTCTCAAAGCTTGCTTTGAACCATACAATGCTTTCTTTAATCTGTATACTTTGTTTTCTTGTCCTAGAACCTCATCATGAATGAATTGAAATCTTCCATGCCAAAGCCACCTATAAATGTCAAGTCATCCACATATAAACAAACAGTTAACACATTACCTTGTTGATTTGATTTGATGTACAATGTTGTCTCATTTTCGCTTCTCTGAAATCCATTTTCTGTGAGGTAGGAATCTATGTGACTATACCAAGCTCTCGAAGCTTGCTTTGAACCATACAATGCTTTCTTTAATCTGTATACTTTGTTTTCTTTTCCTAGAACCTCATAACCTTGTGGTTGTTCCACGTATACTTCTTCTTCTAAATTTCCATTCAAGAATGTTGACTTTACATCCATCTAATAAACTAGCCATTTGTATTGCGTGGCAATTGCTAACATTGTTCTGACTGTGTCCATGTGCGCAACTAGTGAAAGTGTTTCATTGTAATTAATTCGAGATTGTTGTGTAAAGCCTCTCACAACTAATCTTTCCTTGTACTTCTATACTCTTCCTTCTGCATCTTGCTTGGTTTTATACATCCACTTGACACTTATGACATCCTTATCATCAAGTAC
The DNA here is from genome assembly GCA_009831015.1 of Picea engelmannii. Classification (NCBI taxonomy): domain Eukaryota; kingdom Viridiplantae; phylum Streptophyta; class Pinopsida; order Pinales; family Pinaceae; genus Picea; species Picea engelmannii. The sequence goes on along the minus strand of ML780886.1, from coordinate 578,459 downwards.
ATCTACCAATTTCCATGTTCGATTGCTCTCTATGCATCTGATTTCTTCATCCATGACTTCTGCCCATACATCTTCTTTGACAACTTCTTCAAAAGTTAATGGATCATCTACTTGCGAAAATAAAGCAAAGAATGAAAATGAATTTGATGTGTCTTAATTATAGATCTGTCGTACAAACTTCTTGTCTTTCTTGGTAACAGACTTGTTAATGTTGGATATGGAGATGTAGAAGTACTCAGACTGCTTGTTGGTGTTTGTTGCGCTCTAGGTGTGGACTCCGCACTTGTTGTTCTTACTGAAGTATTCTGCATGGTAATTTTCATTGCAGTGCTAGGTGTAGACGGAACTGCATACTGTCCTATGTATGGTGTTTGTACCACTTTATCCTCTGCGTCATTATGCTCCATTGTGTCAATTATCTTTACTGTCTTTTCTATGGTTCCATCCCATGCTTCATTCTCTATGAACTAAACATCGTGGTTGATTATGACTTTTCTTGTGACAAGGTCATACATATTGTATCCTTGTCTCTTCAGAATACCCAACAAATATATGTTTATGTCCTTTGTTGTATGCTTCCTTCTTAGTTCTTCTGGAACATGTGTGTATGCGATGAAACCAAAAACTCTTAAGTGTGCCACATTATGATTTGATCCTATCCATGCTCCCTGAGGAATTATATTCTTCACACTCTTTGTCGAACATCTATTCAATATGTATACTACACTTGCTACTGCCTCAACCCAATACTCATTTGACAAATGTTTGGTTGTCAACATACTATGCACCATTTCCATGATGGTTCTGTTCTTTCTCTCTGCGACACCATTCTGTTGTGTTGTGTATTGCGCAGTAAATTACCTGCAGATGCCATGAACTTTACAAAATTTATAAATTTCTCTTGACATGTATTATCCTCCTCTGTACGTTCTTAGACACTTGATGTAATAACCACTCTATTTCTCCACAAGTGATTTAAACTACTGAAAACAACCCAATGTATCTGATTTATGCTTTAGAAAATAAATCCATGTCTTTCTTGATAAATCATCAATGAATGTTAGAAAATAAGTATTGCCTCCTATAGATGGGGTTTACATTGTTCCACAGATTTCTGAATGTATTATTTCCAGTGGAGCTTTTTTTCTGTAAGACTTGTCGACTGGAAATGATTCTCTATGTTGCTTGCCAAATATGTAGCCTTTGTTAGAATATAGAAGACGGTGTGCTCATTTTACCATTGACGATACCTTCGTCACCCAACCATAGGCCAAATATTCCCTCTGATCACCTTAACCTTGACTGAAAATTCCTCCGGAAGCAAACCCTAGGCTAGATAGCCAAACAAAGAGTAGTGCATCAATCCCCAGGGATAGCACATCACAAAAGACTGATCACATGTTCCAAACCCTAGCCAAGAGATATCCAAGCCAATACTAAAACTAGCTACTGTTGCAGCTGCACCTGCAACCCTCCTCCAAACCTGCGCACCAGATTGCAACTGCAGTGCGCACCAACTGGGAAACTGCAATTCTGAGACGCTGTCAAATGAGAACTGGTGCCCTGTATTTATAGTAATCCTGCCAGTTTACTGGGGCCGACTTCTCCTTCTGGGTATGTGTCTGTTCGGGATATTATTATTAATTATGGCCAACTTCTTCTCTTGGAGGCTAATAGCCTAATCTAAATTATCTTCTTGAGCGGACAAGGCTTATAGGGTTATTAGCCAACTTATTAGGGTTTCTCTTGCTTCCTGGAGTCTTTTATTCTCGTCAGGTTCACATGTGGGGGTAAATACCTCCCGCAACTACCATAATATTAACACTCCCTCCTAGCTAGAGAGGTATTTACAGGTAATGGACTTGAGCACAAAATATACCATTTACCCGGTAGCATCAATATAGTCATCTAGACTATTTCATGACTAGATCATGAGCATCACCATCATCATCAACTGCATCATCTTTCAAAACCATACTTCATCTGAGTAGTTAGATATGATGCTGGATAAGTCACTCTCACCATAGAGTGATACAAGAGGAGTAAAAGGTTCTGAGTTATTTTCTGTCTGAAAAATATATGTTCATCATTCATCTGAATGATCATCATCTCCAATAATCTATTGATAGTCTTCAAGGCAATTAGAATGAGGATAGAACACACCTGTGTCTATTCATAGTAGTTCATAACTACAATCCAGTGGTTAACTACCACATCAAGTAACACACAAGTACTTGATCAACAACGTGTAGTTGCGAACAGTGAAACATATTCACTACAGTAGTCCTCATCTACTGTCATATAGTCTTCATAACAAACATCTGAGAGCATCCTGCATAGAAACAATGTTATGATAAAAACTGAATCATCTAGGCGAATCTTTCACTCACGTCTATGAGATCTGAAAGAATGTCTGCCCTCAATATAGAATATCAATAATGGGCTATCTGCCCCATTCTTCTCAACCAAGGAAGAAGGATTATTTTTTATTTCTGAGCCTGGACCATTTCTCAGCCTGGGCCATTCCTCCGACACTAAAGTGTAACCTGGAGAGAATGAGTCTACCCTCGAGAAATGTTTGGACCACTCCTTACCCTGGGCCATTCCTTCGACACTAAACAAAGTGTAACCTGGAGGGAATGAGTCTACCCTAAGGAATGATTGTCCTGGACTATTCCCCACCCTAGGCCATTCTTTCGACACTAAACAAAGTGTAATATGGAGAGAATGAATCTGCCCTCGAGGAATAACTGTCCCTGATTGCTGAGCCTGGACTATTCCTCACCATGGGCCATTCCTCCTACACTAAACAAAGTGTAACTTGGAGAGAATGTGTCTGCCCTCGAGGAATAACTGTCTGGACCATTCCCCACCCTGGGCCATTCCTCCGACACTAAACAAAGTGTAACCTGGAGAGAATGAGTCTTCCCTCGAGGAATGTATGTCCTGCATCAACCTCCAAAATGGACGATTCTTTGAAACTGCTCACAACTATGAACTTCGAAAGAATGACTACCCGGTGAGGCAGACCATTCTACTTGACCACTACTTAGAGTGACTGCCAAGAAGAATGACTGTCCTAGACCACTCCCCATGTTAACCACAATGGGAAGTAGCTATCTATGATACATCAACAATCAATCTTCCTCCCATGTTAACTACAATGGGAGGTCACTGCCCGTCAGAAATCTCAATCCACTTTCCGAACAGGAAAGCATCTGTCCAATCTGGACTATTTTTCAATTACAAAGATAAATGATATTTTCAATGCTCCCTCCTAAATGGAGAGTTATTTCAATCACAAAAATAAATGTTTGCGTACCTTCTTCTAGTTTGGAGAGTCTTCCCTTCTAGCTAAGAGAGTTATTTCCACGAGCTCTAGCTTAAGTATGCAAGTTCTTTCATCTTGAATAGAGAATTTACCAAAATGTATGCTTATTTGCTCATTTGTGGAGATATGTATTGGAGAAATCATTTTCTCCCTTCTGGACTTTATCATGGATAATGTAATGCTTGTACTGTAGTCTAGAACACTGTGAAGGTTTCATGTAGATCTGAACAATAGAGTATATCATAGTTGGAGAACTGGAACATATCCATGTGTTACTTCTTCTGTCATCATGAGATTTGATCTTCTCAGTAGCCATCTTGATGTTATAGGAAATATTCACCACGCTTCTACTATGCACTGGAGGTTCTCCGTCAAGTTGTCTTCTTCTTATCTGCATACAGGAGTCTCTTTCTAGTATGCCTCAAAGTCTTGAGATTTCTCTTCATACGCTCTTTATTTAATTTCTCTGGAGGACATTCTTTGCATTCGTCTGATGTAGAATTCCGAATCATGGATGTTGCGGATGATATAATGACTTATATAGAGATAAGTCTGGTGTACTGGAACAATCAATCATCATAGTCTCCTCCCTCCATCTGAGAGAACCTCTGGTTCTGGATCTCGCAATGCTTTCATTCAGAAGTCTGCCATACACTATTATTCATCACAACTTTCAATTCTTATGCTTGATTGCTTTTAGTGAGTTCTTATCAGGCTGGTAATATTGTGATTCTTTGATACGATGATTGGTTGTTTTAATTCTTTTTTCTTGGAATCTTCATGTTCTTCTTCATTATCTCTTGGATTAATGAAGTTTCTTGTAGATTCCATGCTTCTAGAGATTCCACTTCTTCCTTTCATCATGGGATCATAGATCTGGATGGACAACCAGGAATGCTTTAAGGGTTTTCTTCGAAGAGGTCTTCTTCTATGGTTGAGCTGAACATGTATTGTCTTTTCATGGCTGCTACCATGGATATGTATTTTATCATCTTCAATGGATCATATGATTAGCTCCCTCCTAGTCCTTGCTTCATGTAAGAGTGCATATAATCGGCTCCCTCCATCTGATAGAGTCCATACTCCCATCTGCATCCTTATTGTCTTCTACAATATATAATTGGCTTTCTTTGTCTAACAGAGTCCATGCTTCCGTCTTAGTTGTCGTCATAAGTCTTTCTCCAATTCCTCTTGATTTCTGACTTCTAAGTCTCTTCATGATTGATTTGTCTTATCTTGCAGTAGCTTCCACATGATTTGTATTTCATCCCTTCATGTGTGTTATATAATGATATTCATTTTTATCTTGTTGTTCTTCCATAGGTATAGTTAATCTCGGAACAAATTATCTTCCAAGAGATAGATATACAAGATATGTACAAAGATGATGCAAGCAAGATATCTACAAGAAATAAGAAGAATGTTGTTACCTTTTAGTAGAAGAAGTCTCTTCCATCTTGCTTAGTCTTCTTTGTAGGTTCCTTTTCTTCGGCAATTGATGCTTCATGTTTCCCTTTCCTTTTCTTTAGCTCTGGACATTGCTTCCTATAGTGACTGTACTTTTGATAGTTGAAGCATTGTACTTCTGAAATGTCTTTCTCTTGATTTGGCTTCCTCCTTGAATCGAACTTCCTTTTGTTCCTAAAGTTCTTGAATCTTCCTGTGAAGGCTTGATCATCGTACTTCTTTTGGGGTTTCTCTTTTGCATTGATCCTTGATTTTTCTTGACCACAGCAAGTCTAAAGTTCTTCAAATGTCAGGTACGCCTTCCTTGTGTTCATGCTTGTGGAAAATACATCCCATGTCTTGGGGAGACCATTGAGTACTGTGTTCACCAATTCTTTTTCTGAAGTGATCTCTTCAATAGCTTGTAGTTGATCTCTTAACTGGGAGATCCTTACAAAGTATGATGTTATGTTGTCATCATCATTCATCTTCATGTCACGGAGCTCATTCTTCATACTCATAACTTTTCCAATGTTTCTGACCGAGAAGAGATTTGTTAGGGCATCGTACATCTTCTTCGATGAGTCAAGATGGGAGATGTAGGGTATCAAGTGGTCTTTTATGGAATCCACTATGATACTCATGGCATTGATGTCAACATCTTTGAACTTCTCCATCGCTGCAACGTTCTGTGGTTCCTTCTCTTCTCCTTCTTTAATCTTTGGCTTCACGATCTTTCCTTTCACAATATCCAACACTTTATTCTTAACAAGGATAAGGTCAATCCTTGTCTTCCATGCCCTGAAGTTAGAGGCTCCATCTAGCTTGTTCTCAGACTTCATAGAGTTCGTCATGGCTTGCTTGACTTGTTGAAACCCTAGATTTGACCAGAAATCCAAACTTGATGTCTTGGCCTTCTGAGAGTTCCAGGAGATGCGTTGGGATAGGGCGCACTGATCTATATAGAGATTAGGTCAATCTCGTCACTTAAGGTGCCTCAATAAGAGGTTTAGGGTTTCTTCAACTGCTTTTGCTGGTAACCCTAGCTGTAGTGTTTTCGAAAACTGCTCCTGCTAGTAACCCTAACAACAGTTCCTCAATGAGCTCAATATCTAGCAGCTATGTTTCCTTCTAGTGTTTTAGACTGAATGAAGGGGTGTGGGCCCATAACCTATTAGAATATAGAAGATGGTGTGCTCGTTTTACCATTAACGATACCTTCATCACCCAACCATAGGCCGAAGCCTCCCTTTGGGCACCTTAACCTTAATTGAGAATTCCTCTAGAAGAAAACCCTAGGCTAGATAGACAAACAAAGACTAGCGCATCAATCCCCAAGGATAGCACATCACAAAAGACTAATCAGATGTTCCAAAACCTAGCCAAGAGATATCTAAGACAATACTGAAACTAGTTGTTGCTACAGCTACACCTGCAACCCTCCTCCAAACCCGCGCACCAGACTGCAACTGTAGTGCGCACCAATTGAGAAACTGCAATTCTGAGATGTTGTCAAATGAGAACTGGCGCCCTCTATTTATAGTAATCCTGCCAGTTTGTTGGGGCTGACTTCTCCTTCTGGGTATGTGTCTATTCAGTATATTATTATTAATTCTGGCTGACTTATTCTCTTGGAGGCTAATAACCTAATATAAATTATCTTCTTGAGCCGACAAGGCTTCTAGGGTTATTAGCCAACTCATTAGGGTTTCTCTTGCTTCCCAGAGTCTTCTATTCTCGTCAGGTTCACACGTGGGTTAAATACCTCTCACAACTACCATAATATTAACAACCTTCACATATCCTTTCCGGTTTATCAACCAATGGAAATCCTTTTACCGTATCCTTTGTGTGTAGCAGCTTCATACCTCCAAAGTTCAAATGTTCAAATCTGAAATGTCATAGCGAGGAGTCATCCTTTGTTTCAGATTGGAATGTTGCCTTCATCTCTGTGCCATTTTCTCCTTTCTTGATATTGCGTGCACAATTTTCTTCATTAGTATTGTGCACACTTTCTGTTGTAAATGCAGTTTCTAACTGCACACCTTTTCTTTTGTCAACAATTTTCATTGTGTTCTTCTTCTTGACTGAATTTAATGTTAATGGGAACATTCTGTTACTTGTCATTTGGATTTTTGCAATAAGTAGATTGCTTGGGCATTTATGCATAATCACAAAGTGATTACCTTGCATGTAGATTATGTATCCTTTTTGTAACAGTTGTCTTGTACTTATCAGATTATGCTTCAGACCAGAAACATAATATATATCAGACATAACTCTCTCTTTTCCTTGTCTGGTTAAAATATTTATATTGCCTTTGCCTAAGACAATGGCTTGGATATCTATTCCAAGTGTAACCTTGGTTTGGACTGAGTCATCCAAACTAGAAAACAATTCTATATTTTCTGTCATGTGGTTACTGCATCCTGAATCTAAGTACCATATGTCACATGGACTTTCTTGAGCAACATTGCATTCAACTCATGACACTATATTAGGCATTTCTTTAGCGTTAGGCACAACTGCAATGCGTACCATAAACATAGGGCAAGTTTGGTTATTTGTGTTGTGTGAGTGATCTTGACTTTGCCTGTTTTGATTATAATGTCTCTTTCTGCACTCATATGCATAATGTCCATACTTTTTACAATAATGGCATTGAATCTTTGTTTTGTCAGTTCTTTGACAAGTTGACTAGCTGGTACTTGGATTTTGACCTCTTCCACCAGTGTTTCCAGGATTGCTACGGCATCCACTTCTGTCAGAAATTCTTCCTCTGCCTCTAGAGTTAGCTCTCCCCCTTCCTCTTCCACGGCTTATAGATGACTATCCAGAAAAAGCATTTTCTAATGACATATTTGACCTATTCAATCTATGTTCATGCTTGATGAGGGAAGCTTGCAGTTCATCTAGGCTAAACTGAATCAGGTATTTGCCTTCTTCTAGGGTTAAAACTAAAGTATCAAATTTAGGAGGAAGATTTCTAAGCACTTTCTCAACAACTTTTATGTCTTCTATGATTTCACCATGAGACTTAATCTGATTTATCATTCCTATTATGTGTGTGTAGAATGAGTCTACAGTGTTTCATTCTTTTATTGACATAGTTTCAAAATCTCTTCTAAGAATCTGAAGTTTTGCAGTTTTTACTTTATCCATACCTTGATAAGCGTTTTTTAATGTATCCCATGCTTCCTTGGATTGCTTTGTTGATGCAACTCTTGGAAGTATGCTCTCATGCATGGCTTGATGTATATAAAACAACGTCTTTCCATCCTTCTTTCTTTGATCTTTCAAGACATTTTTTTCAGTTTGTGTGAGAGCGTTATATAATGCCTGATCTGTTGGTTCAACATAACCATTTTCGACTATTTCCTATACATCTTGACCTCGGAATAAAGCCTTCATGGTCAAAGACCACATATCATAATTTTTGCCTGTAAATGTGGGAGGTTATAGATTTGAAGTAGAAGCCATTTTTCACTTTCAATAGAGTTTCTGTTCTGACAGATTCGTTCTGGTAGAACTTGCTCTGATACCAATTTGTAGGGGTAAAGGGGGATGCACGTAGTGTATTCTGCACAATGCATTTTAAAATACTACGCACCAAACATGCTACGTGACAGAGTTCTCAACACCACTGCGCAGTGCACAGACTGCTTAGATTGTTGTGCACTATGAGTACACATACTAAATAAAATGATTTATGAATGCAAAATAAAAGAGTGTTATTCTTTAGCATGTAAACTCAGAAATAACACAGAAACTTGTGAGAAACAAAAAATACTTGATATTATTGAACTTTAGTGCGCTCATATTACAAAATACAGTGACAAAATGAGCTTCGGCTCAGATACTTCTTTTGTCAACTCTTTAGTTGTTGCTGGTTCTTCAACTGCTTCTGTGCATCCCTCTCTCCTTTTCTCTATGTCTCTATCTATCCATCTCTCTCTCGACTAACTGAAGCGACTCAGACGATTATATACTCTGAATGTGACTTCCTACAAAAGCTAAGACCGACTCAACATTTAACTCAACCATAATTATGACCGACTCTTCAGCCACTTAATTTAATTCGCGAAGATAGAATTCGACTCCATTTATAGCTGTCAAGTTTGCCAAATGACTTTTGAGTAGACGTGCGACTTTGCACTTACAGACTGTCAGACTCTTTGACTGATGTTTTCAATAGTGATAGATTTCGACTGACAAACCAAAAACGTGAAGATCTTACCGACTTGTAATTACAATTTCCAACATCCCAAAGGGACACAAAGTAACTGGCTGGAGAGCCAAAAAGAAAAGACAAAAACTGATAAAAATAACCTAAACAAACCGTGGTGGTTGGATAACTCCAAACAGTCAACCTAAACAAACCCTGGTGGTTGGATGGAGCCAGATCTAAACATACATGATGGTTGGATGGAGCCAGATCTAGACATACATCAAACCCTGAACAAGCAGAACCATCCACCAAAAATAGCCAGATCTAGACATACATCAAATCCTAAACAAACCAAAGAATTCAGAGAGAACAACAGCCAAAAAATACAATATAAAGCAGCGACTTGATCTGGCAAAGAGAAACTCAGACATCACCCCAGCGGGAGTGCCCAAAAGTTGGACTACAACACGAAAGAAAAACCGGATCTTCTCCCATAGCAGACACCAACGAAAACGCCAAGCACAAAGAGGATGCACGAGCCTAAATATTCAAGTCCCAGCCGCACAGGGAAAGGAATCCGGCCCCATCGAAACCAACAGCAAGTCGAGCTGCAAAATACACGGATCTATGAGAGATCCTCAGGCCGCCGCAAGAAGGCAACCCACCGCGAACGGAGCCAAGAGAATCCAGGCAAGAGCTGGAAGCTGCGACTGGCAAAGGAAAACTACGCCGGGAGGGATGGAGGCTGCCTTCAGCGAGAAACCTCGCCGAGAGAGGAGGTGCGGAACGGGCCTATGCGGCTAGGGTTTCCCGGCCGCAGCAATTACCAAGGATATTTATAAACTAATCTCATCCATTTAGATAATAAGGAATCGCTGTTATACAATGTCTATCTCCTTCATAATGTTCATATAATTTATAACAATTTTATCTTCTTATCAATCACTTAATGTAGT
>ML780886.1:531315-549178 GCA_009831015.1 Picea engelmannii | reverse complement strand
TTTTCCTCATATAAAAATAGACAAGTGATTTCTCATTTTAACATAACTCATCACTCATGAAAATACTTCTTGCAATGAAATTTTGGTCTCTCTTTTTCTCATCATAATGGAAGCAATGACTTGTCTAGTGGAGCATTAAAGGACAACGACATCTCTTGGATGGTTTTCTTTGGAAAATTATTGGATAATCATTGATAGTGAGGTTTTTTTCATGCTTTCTCTCGGATTTGGCAAGTAATTTCTGCAATTTATTGTGTTTTTCTTGTTAAATTTCAAGGATATAATCTCAAACCCTCAGAGGAGTATAAGGGTTTAAAAACTCCATCATTTTTTTTTTTTGTTTTTTTAATTCTCTCGGAAAGATACAAGGATTTCTACAAGAAGTAAGAGAGTTTAAAAGCTTGTATCAATATTTGTCTAGGGTTTGTTTTCTCTAGGAAGTAAGAGGGTTTACACCCCTTGAAGAATCATTAAACTCTAGTTCATCTTGGACTCCAAGCTAGACGATTTGGAAGAGTTGTTGATTTCTCGGTTTTATAAGGGCTTAACTCTTAATAAAAAATTCTTATTTCTCTTTGGTTAGTTTGTCTTCCAAGCAAGAGACTCTATTCACCCAATAACAAGGCACTAATCTTTGTATTGGAGATTGTACATTAGGGGAATTTTGAGGTCTAAAAAGGACCTCCTAAGAGATATTATAAATATTATGAGGTTGTCATTTTGTGGGGGAAGTATATTTACAATTTCCCTTTTGCACTAAAATCCATGTAACCATATTTAAGTTAAATTGAAAACTTCTCTAGAAATAAAATTAATAAAAAACACTTCTATTGATGTGACTAAAAGGAAATGATGTGATTATAAATAGAAGTGAGCTTTAAAAAAAAAATCATTGTACTTAAACAACTAATGCATGTGTCCTTTGTCCTTCAATAACTTGAAATAAAATATAAATATAAACTCATAAATTATTAATTATATAATATATTATTATTTAAAATATAAACCCATATAGTAATATATAATTAATATATTATATAAAAATCAAATACATAGTATATATTTTTTATTTATTTTTTAAGTATAATAAAATGTTTAAGAATATATATTTATATTTTAAGAAATATGTAGTTATAAAACACATATAATATATGATATAATATATATTATATCATATGTTATATATGATATAATATATCTTATATAACATATGATATAATATATCATATATAACATATGATATGATATATCATACATTGTAAACGTTTATAATATAACATATCATATGATATAATATATCATACATTCCATAATATTTTATATATGATCTATTGTATCATATCATATATGTGATATATCATGTAATCCCAACAAATATACTCTTAAAACTTTAACATACTCATAAAGTAAAACAATCTATCACATATTTCAAGTAAAACATATTTTTTTTTTAATTTCAAATATGAAGTGTTTAATGTATGAATGGACATGGGTACTTTAATCAAAAGTAAAGTATTTGAAGATTACTTTAAGTATTTTTCTTAAAGCACTACATAGTTAATTATGGTTTTCTTCCATCATTTAGAATGTAACATCTCAGCATCTTTAACTCAAACAATGTGATGTCATCTTTTGAATTGTGATTTTCTCTTATAAAATGGATTTTGGCGGTACATTTTTGTTTTGAGGCCCTTCATCCCCAGGGGATGATGTCATCTTCTGAACTGTGATTGGCTCTTATAAAGTGGAATTTGGTGGTACATTTTTTATTTTGAGGCCCTTTTTTGACATCAAAATTCCCGTAATGTATGTTGCATTGATAAACGTGAAAATTGAGGGATTGAATTTGATTAAGTTTGATTGGAATTATACATGCTTTAGACTCTCTTATACATCAAGGGTGTCTTGTTTTTTCAAGTGATTATTCTATTGTAATAAAATTTAAGCTACAACCGTTAGGGTTGCAACAAACACTCTTTCTCATACAATTTTGCCACTTTTCTACCATTGAAATTGGCTTGTGAGCTATTATAATTAATCTACTCTTAAAGGGATATTGTTTGGATGATTAACTTTTTGATTTTAGAGGTTATAGTTTTTTTTTGTAGAAATTGTTTTATATAGCCATAGGGTTGTCATAACAATTTATGATAATACTCTTTTGTATCCCTCTTTTGCCATCAAAATCTTTGTTTAAGCATTGGAATATTGTCTACTAATCATAATCCTTGTTGTACAATATCATATCATGCTTTTGATGGTCTGATTTGCAGTTGTTGTTGATATATCACTATTATATGTTGCAATTTCGGGACAATGAGAATTCTTGTTGTTTTCCCTCTTGTCTTGAGGCTTATTTCATTATATATTCTCTTGGTTTGGATTTCTTAACATTTGTTTTGTTGGTACTATCAATTGACGACCTTTTCCTTGACCTATACTCATCCTCCATCAATGATTAAGACCTTTAATCATGACCTATAGGGGTGGTTCCTTCAACTCTTGAAATTTTCCCTTACAATCCCCTCAGGGTCACCTCAGAAGCTTCCCTTGTGTTGGACTTGTCCATCACTAAAACGACGGGGATATCTAGATGAACGTGATATGTGTCCTCAGTTGTTTCATACATTTGTCATTTGGGATGATATTTTCCCTAACTAGAAATTGTGCGATAACAATTTTTGTGTCATTGTCGAGGAGGATTTTGAATCATTTCCAATCCTACAATGACACTTGGAAAGTCTATCCTAAAGCCTATACCTCTATCTTGCTTGGTGACTACATTTGAGGGAAGTTTTGTCTTGAATTTTGATGATATTTTTATAAATTTTATCTGGAGACTCCACAACCAATAAAGCCATCTTTTTAAAGTACATTTCCCAAGGGAAGGTTCAAACCTTCTCAACTCTATTGAGGAAGGCATCCCCATAATCCACCTTTGGTCAAACCATTTTTCAAAGGAATCCTTCCCCTTTCTCCAATGGATCGTTTTTGTTCTAGCAGCCTTTACAAGCAATTGGATATGGCCAACATCCCTGGATATCCTAATAACATGTCAAAAGAATCTCACAAGTGGTTACCCAAATTTACCGGAAACAATTTTATTATAGTTGAAGAACATATTGATGCTATTGTTGTAGCCATGGAATATAATGACATAGAACATGAAGATGCTAATAAGTGGTTCAAAAACATACTTGACAATCAATTGCAATCATACAAGCCTTTCACATTTTTTTCAAAAAGAGATGGAAAACAAAGAAGGATAATGGAATGTTGTTGATGTGCTTTCAACCAAATTAAGAAGAAATAGAATGAAAAAGTGAAGGAATTTGATGCTAGATTTGGCAAATTTTTCATCCAGATCCAAAAGGACTTTTTCCCACTGGATATAGTCATCCTCCTTCTTTATTTAAATGATTTTGAAGGTTAGTTTGGTTTTATCCTCAAGGAAAATATGCGTGATAGTTTATAAAAAGACATAGAGTATACCATGCAGATTGAAGAACATATTATCATTTCCAAGATTGAACCTTTTCATTTCCCTCATGCTAGAAAAGAAACTAAGATGAAGACATCAACCAATAGTGTATAAGATCCAGTCACACTTTTAACTCAAAATTTTAATCAAATGAATTACCAACTTGTCCAGAGACAGAACCGGATCATGAAAAGATTGATGAATTTAGACTTTAGAGAGGCAATATTTTTCTCAAAGGCCTCATTTTATTAGAAAAGAGAGGGAAAAAGTAGGTTGGAATTCGAAGCCACAACAATAAACAAATGTACCTAACACCTTGCATCCTATTGGGATGGTTAACATCGAAGAATCACCTTGGTTTTTTCCTTATGAAGAGCCTAATCGGGAACATGAATGCCCGAGACAAAGGGAGGACGAATATCTGGGCTTTGTAGACAGGATAAAATTCATTGATACAACTTTCACTCTCAAAGATGATGAATTTATTGATATCATGGAGGAACAACTTGAGGAAGTTAGGAAGTGGGAAGCTAGAAGAGCTCGGTTGTAAATATTGAGCTAGATGGATGGACCCTTAAAGGAGAAGTTGAGTAAAAGGGATATTTTGACATACTTTAGGAGAAACAAAGTGCTAGCTCCACCTCCTCTAGTGACAAAGGAATTTCATCCACCTCCTCCACCTCTTGTTCATGACTTGCCTCTCCAACCTATATAAGAAAATGAGGATCTTTACCTAAACATTGACATACCTAGTATGATTGGAAAGATGAATATGGTGGTTCCCATGTTTGAAATGTGCAAGATTCCTTCTGTGAGGAAATAAATTTTGAGGAATTTAAAAGTGAAAGATGAAGTAGGGGACCCTTGGGTATCTTTAAATTCTATGTATCATGGGAACTGTCCAGAGAGAAGACACGCCCCCCTTTTTACCTCTCTCTAGGAATAAATGGTTTTCACCTGAACAATTGTATGTTGGGTTTTGAAGCTTTGGAAAATGTGATGCGATTAAAGGTCACGCAAAAACTCATTTTATAAACGACACATCCTTATGGAAACATTTGTGGGATAGATTCAAAGAAATTGAAGTTTCATTATCTCACAGAGGATTTGAAGGTTTACTTACTGGAATTTCCCCACATTGAAATCAATATGAATGTGGTTGTGATTGATGTTCCATATGCTTGGCGAATGATCCTGCCGATAATTTGGTCCACTAATATTGGTGGTTTTCAATATGGAGTTGAATGATGTGCATATCCCACTGGGAGATGAGACATTCAATATTTTGTATAGTCAATTGTTGCCAAGAATCATGTATCTGATCCGAATATCCCTAACTATGGGAATGATTGTGAATATGTTGTGACATATCAAATCATGGATTATTATCCTTGGGATTTACATTTTGTAGACGAGGATTCTATCATCACATTATTGTCAAAGATAGATAAGTATAAGGAGAAACTTGTGAAATACTACGGAAAGTACCGAGGATCAATCAAGATACTCAAAAGGGATGTGCATAAAAGGATACAAACTGAGAGGAAGCTATCAAACATATGGTCTAATTAGATCCTCCTGCATATCCTTACATTGGATATATAAGATATGTTTAATTTGGTGAAGGAAAATTTTCACTCATGTGGGATAAAAGGAATGGAAAGCCAAAGTATGATAGGAAAAGAGAATTTTTTTTCTTGGCCCTTACATCGTATAGAAGAAGTCTAAAAATGGTACTTATTGTTTATCTACCATGGATGGGAGGAAGATTCCATTACCAGTTGATAGGTCTATCCTCCAAAACTACATAAATGGGACCTGACTTTTACAGGCCTCGAGCCCCAGGTAAGTAGGTAGGTCATTTGCATTTCTTCATTGAATGTGTACTAGTTCTTGCATATGCATGTCATGGTAGAGTAGTTTCATTTACTTATCTTCGCATACATATATTTTATTTATATATTTATTTTCTTGCATGTATGCATATTTGTTGTGATCATGATTACATGTTAGTTGAAGTTTTTGAAAAATGCAAAAAAATTATCTTTAAGAAACCTTATAGTTGTCAATTCTAAATTTTTTAAGTTTTGAATTTTTTATTATATGAATAAAGGTTGATTTCACTACCCTTTGATGCTCTTATGTTTTGTTTAAGAGTGTGCAAGAATAGGTCATACCAAAAGATGTTGAGGTTCTCACGTGCTCAACGACGAGCACATGTCCCCAAGTAGGAGCTAGATGTTACCCCCCTATGCTAATGGAAACTAAGAAGATGATGTCTCGATTTCCATAGTTAGTAGACATGGAGTGTCGAGAGCCAAATGAATGACAGAGCCCGCATTGAGTAGATAGAGCCCCTACTCTCAACCATGAATCATCATTCATTGTCAGCAACATAGAAATGCTTGCCACACGAGCTTGATCCAAAAATGATATGAGGTCTTTCCTCATGAGGGATCAAGTCCAGTCTCATGGTAAGTTTCACTTTGATATTTGAAGCATTTGAGCTCCTCTCCTGATTATGAAATTCCTGATTGGAAATTATATATTTTTGCTAATTTTAATTTCGTTGTTCACATTGTATCCTAGTAAGTAGGTCATCCACGAGAAAAGGGTTTATACTGGGATGTTTACTTGAGGGGTCATCATACATTTCCCTCTCATAATTACCACATTCCATACTTATTCTCCTCCATTTCCTCATCCTTTTGGATTTTCGGGTTCATTGACCCCAAGAAGGGTTTGTAATTCATTTCATGGGAAGAAGGAACTAAAGGCCTAGAGATGTTCCAAATAGCATTGTAAAAATAAAAATCCATATTATATCCTTCTAGATTCTCACTCTAAGGTCCTGAGAAACATGAAACGCTTCTCCATAAAAGTAAAGGACCTTCAAAAATAAAATAAATAAAAAGTGTCCTGCTTGAAGGGTGAATGCATTATGGTGTTCTTTTATTTCAAGTGCACATAACACTCAATGCATTATAACTTCAAGTGACATTGCAATACTCTTTTTCTTTCCATTTTATAGATTATTGAATGTTCTGACCACAAAAATAAGGGGGTAAAGGAAAACAAAGGTCATGGAAAAATGTTTCATTGCAAATGAAGGGATGCAACACACCCTCCACAAAGGAACCCATAAATGAGAAAATATGACCCCTTGATATGTGTTCATGGAAAATTTTTGGAATGATCAACATTAAATAAATCACCCAGACAGAGTCCCAGTTAGACCCTTATCCGTTTGGTGTGGTGATTATGACTGGTTAAAAGGGTCCAATTACTCTTTTTAAAACTAATCTGAAATAAATGTTAATGTAATCTAAACCAATATAACCTAGACTAACTCTAAACCTATCATTTTCCTGATAATGTATGACATTACGTGTTGTCATCAACAGGTGGAACAAAAAGAATTAACTACTTGCAACATGCTTGTAAGAGGAAATCCTTGGGATTAGCTAAAATGTGGGCTCAACCAGGCCACAAGACGATTCCTCCTAGTAAAGGAGATTTTCAAAAATGAATTAAACTAAATGTAATATGCAATCTAATCTAACAACAAAAGGAAATCTAATCTATCTCAATCGATAAAAGGATTATTCCTACTCTCAATCAAGTGCAAGATAAAATATAATGGACCATAATTGAACCTAAGGTAAAGATGAGCGAATGAGTCATAGAAATAGTTCACATGGTCTACAACTATTCAAGCAGATATGCATATATAATTATCTAATAAATAGTTATCATATCTCAATATGCATATACTTGGATTCAAATCACCATAATTGTATTCAAGATAAAAGATATATGTCATATTAAGGAAACAACTCTCATATTATGACAATAATTAGGATCAAGACAAATATGAAATTAGACTCTTAATTAATTAACAAATCAACACATACAAGTCTAATCTAATTATGACAAACCCTGTAAATATAGGTTTACGATACTTTTAAATAAGCATAAACTGTTTAAATTTGAACGACAGTGATAAATCAACAGTTACACCTATATGGAAGAAAGGATAAAAAAACTGAATAATATATCTATTCATTATTCAAAACTGAAAAACATTGCTCAAAATTATTACAAAATAAATATATCTCTCTGGTCTAGTTCAATAGGCTTCCTATCTTCTAAAAAACGTTTCCCCTTACAATAATGCAAAGAGTTAAGAAAAATGGATTTCCCCCACCCTTATTGAATAGTCACTTCATACCATATTTATACTAAACAAAGTTCTGATAATAACAAATAAAATTAATAATTGCAATCTAAAGTTAATACAAAGATCCTTAGAACTAGGCCACATTCAATCCAAACTGCTGAATCATAGCCTCTCGAATCAAACAAGACTAGAACTAAATGACAGACCTCCAAAAATATGATAGGAGGTTGTCAATATCCATGTATCCAAACTTATTGTAAAAATTATCAAAACTGATGCCTTGTTTATCCACGAGATCGCGCCATCGTAAACCTTGTAACAAATATTTTGACACCTGTGCACACAAAGCCAAAACAAATTAACGACTTAAATATTTTAAGAGTGACTATATAATCTACAATTCTGTAGTAACTCTAAATTAAGATATTTTTCTATTAATTTTAAAACAAATGAAACAAACAAAAACAAACTCAACCAATAAAATCAACTAAAAACAAACTCAGATTCATGCTCATTAAATATATCTTCAGTAATCGAATATGTACACAAACAAATTACAAATCTATATATCTGCACAAAGAAAATTAATTAGTCACTGGACATTGACGATTTCAATTGGGGAGTGAGGGTTTGAGAATTAATTAAATTTGTTTGTGGGCATTATATATAATTTTTCTACTTGGAACGTTCCTTTTTCCATTTCCTCTGACACTTCTTGAATGGTAATCTTATGATTGCAGGTGTCAGAAATGGGGGTCAAACTATTTGGGCCTGAACTTTAGGCTTGAATACGGGTTCACTGCTTGCATTTTCCACTACAAAGTTTAATTCAGGTCATGATTTTGGGTTACTCGAGATGATCCCTCACTATGTGCCAACTCTTAAGAAGTCCTATCAATTGAAACTGTAGGTATATTTTCCAACCCATGACATGTTTCTCGCTTCATGAATCCTCATAAACTTGAACAAGCGTTTAAAAAGAAAAAGATAAAATTGCTTCAGTTACAATAAATTTTAAAACCCCCACCAGATCTAGCCATTGAAAGATTAAGAAAATCCCTTTGCAAATTTGATGTTTCGTCCATGAAAAGTCTGCAAAATCTCTCACTAACCTATTTCTCGCAAAAGAGGAAAATAAATAGAAAAAAATAAAAATTCAATGATTTCAGTACCTGAAGGTTCATGTCAAACAACATGAACCATGAATAAAATAGATAATTCGACACAGATGAGTATGTTTACCTCACAGGAGAACAACAATGCAGGTGCATGGAAAATGAACTCAAAACTCGACAGACCCTCGAAAATCCAAGGAAATGGGTGATCATAACTTACATAGGATATGATATGACGAGTGTACTTCGAACTCAGCTCGAGTAATGGAAGAGTTTAATGCATAATGGAAGAACTTACGTAGGATACGATATGACGAGTGTACTTCGAACTCGGCTCCAGTAATGGCAGACTTTAATGCATAATAGATATGACAGTATATAGGATGACCTCCTTTCATTTAAATATCCCAAGTGTTTAAAACATAATAAACCATATAACTCCATGTTGCCACGACGCTAATTATACCTCATGGAAACCATTAATTGTTTAATTGCAAGGCTCAACACTCAACATAAAAGGTTATAGTTGTATTTGAGTAATGATAACCCAAGAGTTAAAGACATGCGAAACTATATTATGGATTTCCAATGTGATAAGACTATTTGAAAGAATGTAATGGCTTTTCCAACCTTTTCAATGCCATAAATAAAAGAGCCATGTACATAGAATATAGTCCTAACTATGTTCATAATTTCATGAGTATGGAATAAATCATAAGATAACTTGATCTAAATATAAGAGAAACCAAATCAATGAGATATCATTCAAGAACTCAAAATCATGTTAGGAAATCAAGAATAAATGTGTGACAAGATGACGTATGGGATCTATTCTTGAATTCGAAACATACCACTCTTAAAATAGAATGATAAAAACCAAGTTCGAGTGATGATAGCATTAATACATTCAGATAACATAAATAGACTTGTTCATCAGCATTTTTTACCATGTCATGAAATCATATGCTAATTACTTAAAGTCGTGGAGACATTCCCCATAATCCCTTATGAATTTCATGCTTAGAGTCATGAAATTCAAAATGAAATAAATCATTGATGTAAATAATGCTTTCAATCACCTATATAAAAATCACTAATGGTAAAATATTTATAAAAAATATGCCATACCAATGAAATAAAAGAAAATCAATAAAATATAAAGGGAAAATCCATATTTTTTTTTTTTTTGTAAGTAAGAAATATATTATATCAAGAACCTGCCAGAGGCAAAAAAGAGTTACAAAACATAGTATTTGGTCTGCTGAAATTTCTGGGCTGCCCCAACAGAGGGGAAACCAGCCCAGTTAGCAACCTAGTCAGCTTGAGCAAAGTAGTAACCATACCGTGTAATGTCTAAAAACAAGGTGAACCTCCATCTAAAGCAGCAAACAAATGACATGACTTCTAAACAAACATAAACTAGACACCTGACGCGTAACCTGGCCAGGTGGCGTTGAGGTCACCTATCCAAGGTTCCTCCTCTACAATTGTCGTCCCGTCGCCCCATTGCTCCTCGACCTCCTCCTTCTTCTCAGCTCCACGGTCGTGCCTCGCAATGCCTTGCTCAGCCATGGTTGCGCTACCAGTTACCTTCAAGGACTTTTCTACTGCACCCTGCATGACCACATCTCCAGTCGTGGTGGTTTCTCCCTGTGCCTGTGCCGAAGTTGCGCTCTCCTTTGCCTCACCGTCTGTTGTGTCTGCGTCGGGAGCCTTCTTGAAGGTTGCATCTACTAGGGTCGAGAGGAAGGTCTCATGCAACGAGGAAAGGAGCTGGAGGAAGAGTGTGACCTTATCATTCAAAAGCTGCAGTCGGAACTGCAGGTCCTCGACGCCCTGGCGAAGCTCGAATACAAGGCCATAGAGAATGGCCAATTTATCTTTAACCTGCTCGCTCGTGGTTGCGTCAACGGAAGGGATCCCAGAGCTTCCAGAAGCCCGCATCGGAGGTGGTGGCTCTTCGCCTAAGGTGCGTGGGAAGGCTGAGCATTGAGTGGGGTGCGGTTCAAGCCCGGTGGGAGCAAGGAGCAAACGCAGAGAAGAACATGGCGAACGGGGAATCAAATCTAGGGAATTTAAGCTTGCAATCAGCGGAACTGGAAGAGTTTGGCTGGGCTGCGCCTCCTGGAGGTGATGGGAAGGTGCAGAGGGAGACATATCGCGCGAGAAGAAGGAGGGTCGTCGAGGTCTCCATGGAGAACCCCGTCGTGGTTTCCCTCTCAGATGCCACCTATATTTAGGCATCGTGTACACGCAACCAAGGTCGCGGAGATGGTCACGGTGGGGAGCCTCCAGGGACCAGTAAGTACGCTTAAATGCCGGCCATGGCTGCAGGGGAGGAAGCTCTGCTAGCCACCAGCAGAAGCAATGACACTAGAGAATAACAACGGAGAAAATCACCCGAGCCATGTCATAATGCGAAGGTTGAGGGCAATAAACGAGGCTTCCCATCGCCATTAGAGCTTCATTAATACTCCCGGAGGGTGGCGGACGGAGGCACGGGCCCGTCACATGGTTTTGTGCCTCATTGGCACCCACCATGCTCCTGCATGCTCCAGTTGGCCCTCACTAACACCCCATCCGGGGAAGGGAAAATCCATATTAAAACCAAAGAGGGACCCTAATTCTTTCTTCGACATAAGAAGAAAATAAGGGGGTTGTTGTTTGCCACAAAATGTGGTGACACGTTTTGGGAGGACCAGTTATTTCTCGGATTAGATAATAATATTAAATTTATCAAAAATCAAAATGAAAAGTTTCATAAGATTCTTGTACAATGCACCACTTTTATGGGTCCCACATAAGATGAATAAACTAAGATAAATTCTTAAAATGAAAGTTCTTGAATGACTATCCTTCAACCATTGAATTTGAATACTATGAATGCTATTATTTTAATTTTCTTTCTACTTTTGAATAACAAAGGTAGTGTTATGAGGTTTTAAGATCAATATACATCTATTGAATGTAAAATTATATATATTTTCCAGACATTTCTTTGCTTCCCTTACATGTACTTCCCACACTTATGTGCTTTGAACTCTCTTGTATTTCCACCCTTTTGATTTTCTTAATTAGAAAATTGTTTTTTGCAATTCGGCAAAGTGAGAGGGGTGGTACATGAGGTGTTATAAAAGGAAAATAGATATAGTTGTTGATATTATGGTAGCTGCGGGAGGTATTTACCTCCACGTGTAAACCCAACGAGAATAGAATAATCCAAGAAGCAAGAAGAAACCCTAATTAATTGATTAATAACCCTAGAAGACAAGTTGGCTCAAGAGAATGACTTGTATTAGGTTATTAGCCTCCAAAAGAAGAAGTCGACTAAAGGAAATGTTATATACTAAAGAATTAGCACCCAAAATGAGAAGTCGACCCACGCAGTCTACCAGAAATATTATAAATACAGGAGGCGAGTCTTCATTATGGGCAGTATTCTCAGAACTGCAGAAGAAACACATGTGCACACTACAGTTGGCCAGTTTGTGTGCAAGTTTGGAGGAGAGATGTTGTTGCAGCTGCTGCAGCTAGAAGATTTCAGTTTGTCTTGGACTCTCTCTTGGTTATGGTTTGGACTCTCTTATCATCTCTTGTTTCTCTTGCTTGGTGTTTCTCTTTCTTGGTGCGCTATCCTTGGAGAAAGGTGCAACACCTTTATTTAGCTATCAAGCCTAGGGTTTGCTTCCAGAATGATTCTCTGACAAGGTTAAGGTGCTCAGGGGTGGCTTCGGCCAATGGTTGGGTGACATTATTGCTATATTGTCTATGGTTAAACGAGCACATCCATTACTTTCTAACATGTTATGGGACCACACTATCTTCACACAATCTAACTATTGGAAGATGGATTGGGAGGATTTATCCAGTTGGAGTTGCAGTTGTAGCCAATTTTTGTTGCAGAAACGAAACCCTAACCCTCTCGTTGAGGCACCTTAAGTGAAGGTATTGACCTAATTTTTGGATAGACTAGTGCACCCTAGCCTAGCACATCTCCTGGTACTCTTAGAAAGCTAATACGTCAAGTTTGAGTTTTGGGTCAAATCTAAGGTTAACCAAGTCAAAGTAGACATGACTTACTCTATGAAGTCAGAAAACAAGTTAGAAGGGGCTTCTAAATTCACAACATGGAAGACAAGGATTGATCTCATCCTTGCCAAGAACAAAGTGTTGGATATCATGAAAGGAAAGATTGTGGAACGAGAGTTTGAAGAAGTAAAAGAGAAGTAACCGCATAACGTTGTAGTTATGGAGAAGTTCAAAGACAATGACATCAATGCCATGAGTATCATAGTGGATTCTATAAAAGACCACTTGATACCCTACATATACCATCTTGATTCGTCTAAGAAGATGCACGATGTTGTAACAAATCTCTTCTCAATCAGAAACATTGGACAAGTAACGAGTGTGAACAATGAGCTCTGTGACATGAAGATGAATGATGATGACATCATAACATCATACTTTGTGAGAATCTCTCAGTTAATATATCAACTACAAGCTATTGAATAAATCATTTCAAAGAAGGAATTGGTAAATATAGTACTCAACGATCTTCCCAAGACATGGGATGCATTTGCTGCAAGCAGGAACACAATGAAGGAGTGTTCTACATTTCAATAACTTTGGCCTTGTTGTGCACAACAAGAATCAAGGATTAGTTGAAAAGAGAAACCTCAAAATAAATACGATGATCAAGCCTTCATAACATCAAGAATTTCAGGAACAAAAGGAAGTTTGGATCAAGGAAGAAACCAAATCAAGAGAAAGATATGTCAAAAATACAATGCTTCAATTGTTGAAAATATGGTCACTACAAGAATCATTGTCCCGAGTTAAAGAAAAGGAAGGAAACACATGAAGAATCAGTTGTCGAGGAAAGGGAACCCTCAAAGAAAGCCAAGCAGGACAAAACAAACTTCTTCTTCTAAGACAAGTTAATAATACTGTTCATAGTTCTTGTACATACCATGTTTTATGTACATATCTTGCATATATATTTCTTAGAAGATAATACGTTCAAAGAGAAAATATACCTATGGAAGAACAAAAGGATAAGGATTGCTATCACAATGACTATAAGCTAGGCAATACACATGAAAGGATGAAGTACATCAACAACCCCTCGTAACAATTCATGTGGAAATTATTACATAAGTAACAGCTGCAAGATAAGCTGAAATCAGAATCAATCTTGAAGAAACCTAGAAGAAGTAAAGACATAAAGAAGTCAACAATCAAAGAGGAAATTGGAAAAAGACTTATGACACTTTCCAAAAGGAAATAAGGATGCAAATGGAAGCATGCACTTTGTTAGATGGAGGGAGCTGATTGTATATTTCCAAAAGAAAAGAATGCATTCAGGCATGAATAAAGGATTAGGAGGGAGCTAATCCTAAATTATATGATCCATTGAAGATGATGCAGTATCTATCCATGGAAGAAACCATGAAAAGAAGCATGTGTTCAATGTGACTTTATAAGAAGTCTTCTTCGAAATGAAGCCTTAAAGTATCCTTGGTTGTCCATCCACATCCATGATCCTATGATGAAATAAAGAAGTTGGAATCTTTAGGGCATTGAATCTATAGAAAACTCCATGGACCCAAGCGATAAAGAGAAAGATGAGGAAGAACATGAAGATTCCAAGAGAGAAAGAAAAGATAGAACAACTAGTCATTGTATCGAGATTCACAAGACTACCATCATGATATGAAGTCACTAAAAGAAATCAAGAAGAGGAAATGAAAACTGAGATGAAGAAAAATGTATGGAAGACTCATGAATGTAAGCATTGCGAGATCTATAACTAGAGGTTCTTCCAGATGGAGGGAGAAGACTATGATGATTGCTTGTTCCGTTAAACTAGAAGTACCTCTACATGAGACATTATATGGTCTGCAATATCCATGGGTTGGAGTTGACATCAGTTGAATGAAAAGACTGTTCTCCAGAATAATTGAACAACGAGCATATGTAGAGAAACCTCAAGGCTTTGAGGTATACCAGAAAGAGACGCTTGTATGCAGATGGAAGAAGAATTTGTATGGATTGAAACAACTTGGTGCAAATATTCTCATGCAGAGTAGAAGCATGGTGAAAACCTTCTATGATAAAAATGAGAATGGTTACTCAAAATTCCAGGATGATGGATTGCTAATCCATGAAAAACTCTCATGATGACAGAAGAAGTTCCACATAGATATGTTCCATTTTGAATCTTGCCACAATGTTATGAGCTAGCAGTAAACAAAAGAAGAATCCAACAATGATATACTATAATGATTAGAGCTATATGAATCCTTTAGAAAAACCAATGTTCCAGAAAGACCGAAGTACATTGAGATCAAGCATTACATTCTCTATGATGAAGTCTAGAAAAGAGAAAGTGGTTCACCAATATATATCTCCACAGATGAGAAGATAAAAAGACATTTTGGTAAAGCCTCTATCCAAGATGAAAGAGTTTGCGTACTCAAGTCAGAGCTCATGGAGATGACTTCCTTATTGAAAAAGGAAGAGATGACTCCCAGGTTGGGAGGGAGCACTAATGTGTTATTGTTTTATGGACAACCATTTTTCAGTTCGAAAAATGGTCCAAGATTAGCAGTTTCTTTCCAGTTCGGAAAGTGGTTTTTTATTTCTGATGGACAGGCATTTTCTAGTTCGTAAAATAGCCCAGATCAAACGAACATTTTTGTAATGAAAATGGTTCGATCAATTGTTGATGTACCATAGAAAGTGATTCCCTTGTGTCTAGTGTGGGGGAATGGTCTAGGATAGTCTCTCTTCTTGATAGTCACTCTCAGTAGTGGTCAAGAAGACTGGTCTACCTCGCTCGAAAGTCATTCTTTCGAAGCTCATAGTTGTGAGTAGTTTCAAAGAATGGTCTATTTTGGAGGTTGGTGCATGACAGTCATTTCCTTAGGAAATGGTCTAGACAATCATTCCCTAGGGTAGATTCATTCTCTCCAGGTTGTACTTTGTTTAGTGATGGAGGAATGGCCCAGATAGGTGAATGGTCTAGGTTCAACAATCATAGATAGGAATTCCCTAGGGTAGACTCATTCTCTCTATGTTGCACTTTGTTTAGTGCGAGAGGAATGGCCCAGATAGGTGAATGGTCCAGGCTCACAAATTGGGACAATTGTTCTTCCTTGCTTGAGACGAATAGTCTAGATAGCTCATAATTGATGTTTTACCTTCTGAGGAAAGATGCTCTTCCAGATCTCACAGATGTGAGTGGAAGAATGGCCCAGATGATTCAGTTTATATCATAACAATGTTTTTTCTGCAGGTTGACATGAGATGATATGATTTTTATGGAGATTGTATGTCTCTGGACAATAGATGTATGCTACTGTGGTGGATGTGTCCCACTGATTGTGACTATATTTCACTGATAAAGTATCTGTGTGCTACTTGGTGTGGTAATGTACCATTGGATTGTAGTTGTGTACTACTATGGATCGACATAGTTGTGTTCTATTGAATGACATTGTTGTAATTGCCTTGAATACGATCAATAGTGTTGGAAATGATTATCACCTAGATGTATGATCAATGGACAAAGTTTCCCCAAAAGGAAAATGGTCCAGGACATTTATTCTTCTAGGACATATGTCTAGATTAGAAGAATGGCTCTTGTTTCACTCTGTGGAGTGAGTGACTTATCCAACATCATGTCTGATTACTCAGATGGAGTATGGTTTCGAGAGATGATGTAGCTGATGACATTGATAGTGATGATGATGCTCGTGATCTAATCATGAGATAGTCCATACGACTATGTTGATGCTACCAGGTGAATGGTAAGTTTGTGCTCAAGACCATTACCTTCAATACCTCCCTAGCTAGGAGGGAGTATTGATATTATGGTAGTTGCAGGAGGTATTTACCTCCACGTGTAAACCCGATGAGAATAGAATATTCTGGGAAGTAAGAAGAAATCCTAATTAATTGGTTAATAACCCTAGAAGACAAGTTGTCTCAAGAGAATGACTTGTATTAGGTTATTAGCCTCTAAAAGAAAATGTAGGCTAAAGGAAATGTTATATACTAAAGAATTAGCACCCAGAATGAGAATTCGGGCCAAGCAGTCTTCTATAAATAGTATAAATACAAGAGGTCAGTCTTCATTCTGGACAACATTCTTAGAACTGCAGAAGCAACACTTGTGCACACTGAAGTTGGCCAGTTTGTGCACAAGTTTGGAGGAGAGATGTTGTTGTAGCTACTGCAGCTAGCGGATTTCGGTTTTGGCTTGGAATCTCTCTTTGTTATGGTTTGGAATCTCTGATCATCTCTTATTTCTCTTGCTTGGTGCGCTATCCTTGGAGAAAGGTGTGCCACCTTTGTTTGGCTATCCAACCTAGTGTTTTCTCCCTAAATGATTCTCTTACAAGGTTAAGGTGCTCGAGGGTGGCTTCAACCTATGGTTGGGTGACAATATTGCTATATTGTCTATGGTTAAACAAGCACATCCATTACTTTCTAACAATAGTACTAGTTAAAATTTGACCCCACTAACTTTCCCTTCTTCTACCAATGTAGAAGACTTAGTTTAACTGTGGAGGGATAAGGGGGGGATTCGAACAAGAGACTGTAGTAGATTCATTCCTTTGTAAAAGTGAACTATAATACTTTATTTATATCTTAATGTTCCCCATGTTCATTGGTTAATGTAAGAGAAAATAAAAACTTGGTAATGATTATTTTTAGATAAATGAAATCCTATTGTAATGATAGAGTAAACATTTCCCAAGTTCACCAATTGATGTTACTAAAAATAGATTACCCCCATATAAACTTTGGATACATCACAAAATTCAAATCAAAAGAAAGAACAAAGAAAAAAATAAAATTATACAAGAGTGAAAACGTAAGACTATACAACCGTGATAGAAACCAAATCTAAAATAGAAGCAAAAATGAGATCAAACAACTTATTAAAATTTGCAAACTATCTAAAAAGGAAACTACAAACCTAAAAGAAAAGGTAACTTAATAAGCCATGAATACATGAAAACCTCAACAAGAATGAGTGATAAAAGGTATCTCAACATAATAAAGATCCTTTAAGTT